>OZ025707.1:0-45000 GCA_964019335.1 Diplonema japonicum | reverse complement strand
GAAGAAATAAGAAGCACCACAGCTGTCGTGTAGACATGTTTATAAAATAAAAAAGAAAAAAGAAAAAAAAAAAGAGGGGAAAAAAAAGGGGAAACAAAGGAGTCGGCGATTGTCGTTTGTACAAACGGGTTGGCCTGCGATGGTTGACCAACAAGCTGCCTCTATTCGTTTTAGCAAAGACGATATAGCTGATGAAAACAAAAAAAAAGCTTTTTTGTTTCCCTCCTTTTTTTTTTCCCCCCCTCCCCTGGTAACCTTCTTTTCAAAATCCTCGAAAGAAGAAAAAGAGAAAAATATTTCTCCGACCTACTGACAATAAAAGGGGGGGGGATCGTTTGGCGCGGGGGGGGGGGGGGGAGCTGTGAAAATGGGACTAATAAAGAACTAGGTAAAAAGAAAAAAATCAATAAAGAAGAAGAAAAAGGGGAGGGGGGGGGGGGGGAGAAGAAAAACTCTCAACATGATGAGGCAGGGAAAAGAACAATGCTAAGGAAGTTGTCGCTTTCGCTCGCTCCCATCCTGTCCCTGTGCTGGGAAGGATTGAGGGCACGTACTACATAGAAAAAGGGGTATTAAAAAGAAGAAGGGGAGACTCTAACAAGGATCACAAAAGAAGAAGAAAAACAAAAGGGGAGAATGAAAAAAAAAAAGAAGAAATTGATAAAATTTGGATTGGTTTGCAGAAAGCCACAAAAAAAAAAGAAAGAAAAGGCACACAAATCAACACGATTTCTTAGAGGGGAAGGGGGGAGGGGGGGGTCAATTCTTTCTTTTTTTTTCTTGCTTTTTTTTTTTGCTGTGTCAGACGGATACCCCCCGCGACAGAAAAATGAAATAAGAATATTGGAAGTTTCTTTTTTTTTGAGTCCCTTCTTCTTTGTTGAACTGAAGAATGAATGAATTATAGCATTTTTTTTTTGTTTGCATGTTTTTTTTCCCCCCCACACATTTTTAATCCCAACCACAGTTTCCTACTTCACTAAAAAAAACCCTCCCTGTTTTTTTTGTTCCCCCCCTCCGTCTTTTTTTTTTTTTTCCTCTCTTTTCCATTGAAGGATAAGGGTGCCTTGTGGGAGGTCATCAAACAACGGGTAGCACCCTTAGCTGAGAGCTGACCTCCTCTCCTTGTTCTGACCGGAGGGTCAACTGGACTCTCTGACAAGGGTGAAGGGTGGGAGGGAGGGAAACAGTTGTTGTATTCCACTCACCCTTGTCCGGCTGCAAGAATTTCCTCACTGTAAGCGCCCACGGAGGGAGGTTGTCGGGGTCGGTTGAGATCAACGTGTTATTTTGTTCGAGCTTAGCAAGGTCGTGCAAATGTGTGGCATCGGGCTGCACGTCCTCTGGTACTGCATCCCACCCAAAGGAATTCTTCTGGTACCAGGCGGTGCCTTTTCGAGACATTTTGCCTATGTCCATCCCCCACGAGATTAGCATTCCCGACCACACAAGTTGTGATTTGCTCCCTGCTTCCTGCTGCCACTTCCTTTGCAGGATCTTCATTGCTGTCTCACACTGTCGGTTTTCAAGATCGATATCAGCGCCCAGTACCGCTAGCCTCTCGCCTAGCACGCAGTCGCCTTTCGTCACCAGCTTGTGTAGTGGGGTGTCGCCTGCTTTGTTCTTGTGGTTCATGATGCGCACTGTCGCCACGGCGGTCAGCGCCTCGTGGTACTCATTGTCATCAAAGACTCCGTTGGACATCAAAGTGTGGAGCGCAGTGTCTCCACACTCGTCCTCTTTGGTGGGGTCTGCGCCGCCCTTCAGCAGAGCTGCCACTATGTCAGGTGTCACAGCGTGGAACAAGGCGGTGCAGCCTTTGGGGTCGAGCATGTTGAAGTCGGCGTGTGCTTCTGCGAGGGCGCTCACGCATGGCGCACCGTACATGGCTTTCACCGCAACGTGAAGCGCCGGTGTTTTCCTGTAGTCGAGTACATTGGCGTCGGCACCGCAGCCGATCAGTATTGCGATCTGAGTTTTTTTTCTTTTTTTTTTTTTTCTTCTTTTTGTGTATGTATACCTTCTCGTGGTGTCCGTACCTTGCTGCCGTGTGCAGTGCTGTCTCTCCGTACTCGTTCCACGCTTTGAGGTTGTTCCCTGTGGCAACAAGTCTGATGATGTCGCAGGACGCCTTGTGCCTGCTCTCGACCGCAAGGTGGACGAGCGTTGTCTTCATGTCGACGAACACGTTGAGCTCGCCGTTGGACTCGACCCACTGCTTCACCATCTTGAGGTCGCCCCGCTTCACACATTCCGTCAGCGAGACTGTCCTTCGCAGGGTGCTGGGGTTCAGGGTCTCCTTCTTGACGAGGCCTTCCGGCAGCTCCAAGGGTGTGGGGAGCGGGTCGGGGGGCTGTGCGTTTGTTTGTTTTTTTTTTTTTTTTTTTTTTTTTTCCATTACCGTAGGCACCAGGGCCGTCATGTCGAGACTCCTGCTACTCCGGAGCGTGCCGCCTCTTGGTGTGGACGGGCCGCTGGTGCTGCTGCTAGACCCTCTTCGGTAAGTCGGCGTATTAGAGTTGGTGCGTTGTGTCTTGGGTGACGGTGCCACAGAACTCCTTCTGGGCAGGTTGCGGGGTGGCGACGCCGCCGTCACAGAAAGCGCGCGCGGGGGAACAGGTCTCGTGTGTACAGGGGGTGCCTCTACGCTCCGCTTTCTTGGTTGTGTAGGAGATGCCGGTGCAGAAGGGTCATGCTTGCTTGGGGAAGGAGGGGGTGACGGCCTGATGACATCAGGTGTTTCCTTCAACGATTCCCTTTTTGTTGCCTTCTCCTTCTCGTCTTCTTTTTCCCTCTCTTCTTTCTCCCCTCGCAGGCTGCTTGCCAAGACGTTCAAATCTGCAATCTCTCCAAACCCGTATCCAACGAGAGTGTCGAGGCACTGTAAGACTTCGTTCTTTTCTTCGTTGCGCAGCCTGCTGACCTTCGGGTCAATCCTGGGCGACGAGCTGTTTGTATCAAATTTGCTTCGTTCTATTCTGTCCAGGTTCTCAAGGACCAGCCCGTTTCCTGACTTCTGAGCGTCGTCTCTCAAAGAAGCTCGCCGTCTGTCGATGTCTTCCAGACGCTTTAGAATGTACTGGTTTTCGCTTATCTTCTCGTTCTCATCTTTGTTGATGTAGGAAATGGGAAGCTCCTCCCCACACTGTGGGCATGGCAGGCCGCTCGGGGCCTTCTCAGCAGGCTTCATGGCGCCCTCGTAGCCCATCCGTAGGAGTTTTGGTGACACGCCAGACAGTGAAAGTATCTTCAAAAACACATAAAAGTCAGTGCTGTCTGTCTGTTCATCCCTATTCGTGTACCAGGCCACTTGCCGTTGCTGTCTCTTGGACTTGGCCCCTGCCGATGTCCCAACAACGCTCAACACGAGCTGCTCGAACGCTTGCCTCCCCAGCTTACCGGTAGCCCCTTTGTACTTATCGAAAAGCTTCTTTGCCAGGTCTACCTCCTTCGGGCAATCCTTCCATGCCGGCGGCATGGGCACGGCTTCCCTCTCCTCTTCGTATGTGTTGTCGGCCGCAGCATTCTCCTTGCCCTCTTCGAGCCTGTTGGATTCCACGATCATGTTTTTTTTTTCCCCCCCTTTTTTTTCCTTCCTTTTTATACCTGTGGTGTGGGATGGAAAACATTTAAAAAAAAAAAAGAAGAAGAGACATTTATGTAAAAAAAAAAAAAAAAAAAGAAAAATACTTTAGTCGAGGAGAAGGGCAGCTGCCGCTTCGATGTCGCCCTCACATGCAAGTAAGGGTTTGGACTGCTTCCTTGTGGTTCGCACCGGTAACCTTGATCCAAAACCCACCACAAAACACCCCCCCCCCCCCCCGACCCAGTTTCTACCCCCTCCCAGCCGTTTTTTTGACCATGAATGAAAAGAAAAAATGGGGAAAAAAACGATCAAAAAAGGGGATTTGTGAATGCTTTTTTTTCTTCTTATTTTTTTTGGGGGGGGGGAGAAACATTTTGGAACACGGATGGAGGATATTTTCTGCTAATTGTTCAAACGGAAACGTGTTATTTTTTTTTCAAAACTCCCTTCCTTTTGATGATAAAAATAAAATTTAAAATTGGCTGCCGTTCTCTTTTCTTTATTTTTCCCTTTTTTATACGAACAGCAAACAAAGCTTCAGAATAAGAAAAAACTATTTTCCTTTTTTTTTTTTTCTTCTTTTTTTTTTCCTTTGGTTGCCAGTCCTCAGGATCCTCTTTTTTATTTTTTTTATTGATGCACGTGGGGGTGGGGATGTTTGGAGTTTATGTAATCAGCGACAAAGAAGTTAAAAGTCAGAGAAAATAAGATTGTGGGTTGTTTTCTTTTTTTCCATCTTTTTTTTTTCTTTCTCTTTTCTATTTGATTGCATTTCATTTGTTTTGAACCTGAACTTTACACTTTTCTTTATTCTCTTTTTGGCTACTGCGGGTGCCATTTTCTTTTTAAATCAGGTTATTTAGGTAGTGAAAATTTCTTTTTTTTGGGGGGGAGCTTTCTTTCTTATCACACTGCTGCGTCCGCAAGTTTCAACAAGATATTTAACTGTCTCCAGGTGGCCGTTCTTTGATGCGTAATGTACAGGAGTAAAACCGAGATTGCACTTGACACCTGCGCCCCGACCTCGAGTTTCGACAAGATATTTAACTGTCTCGAGCTGGTCGTTCAGTGCTGCTTGATGAACCGGTGTCCCACCCTTGTTGCATTTAACACCTGCGTTTTGATCGCAAGTTTCAACAAGTTTTTTTTTTTTGGGAAAACAACGTACCGGTAACCAAATAACTTTTTTCCACCGTCGACTTAAACCTCCAACTTTTTTTCCACCATCCACGGTAACCTACAACTTTTTTTTGCTGCTTTAAACAAAAAAAGGAGATTTGTAAATGCCTTTTTTTCTTTTTCTTTTGGGGAGAAACATTTTAGAACACGGGTGGAGGATATTTTCTGATTATTGTTCAAAAGCCAACTGAAGTGTTTTTTTTTTTTTTTTTTTTTTTTTTTTAAACTTCCCTTCCCTTTGATGATAAAATAAAATCTAAAATTGGTTGCCGTTCTCTTTTTCTTTATTTTTCCTTTCGTTTCTTTTTTTTTTTTTTTTTCTTTGGCGAACCTGATGCAAAATATAAAAAAAACTAGGGAGGAATAAAAACAACAAAAAAGTTTCGTTTTTCTTTTTTTAGGGGGGGGTCGGAACTTAGGCTTCCATCTCCTCGTCCCCCTCTTTGCCTTTGCTAGCTACCTTGGCAGGGAAGCTCCAAAGAAGGGGTAGAGGAAAGGGGTAGAAGCTCACAGGCTGCGACCAAGAAGTTCAAAGTCAGTCAGAGAAAATAAGGGCAGAAGGAGGGGATGGTGTCAGTTGTTGTTGTTGTGCAGGTAGAGGGGACTGTGTTGGGGATTAATTGGATGTGAACTCGAAAAAATAAGATACGAGTCGTGTAAAACTGCAGAGAAAGAAAGAGGGAAAAGAGAAGAAGGAATAGGAAAGAGATGTTCGAACGAAGGATTGGGGGGCCCTGCGAAGTCTGGTAATTCGTACTGACAAATACACAAACACATCCACAACAAGAACAAAACAATTCTTTTTTTAAAAAAACAAGGATCACGTTCACACTTGGATGCCCTCTTCTGTTGTTGCGTGCAAATTGGGGGGCCCCACAATGTCGTAGTGGTGTCAGTGCCTCACTGGGAGAAAGAAAAAAGGGAAGGCTTCCAAAGACCACCGAACTGTAGAAACCCGCCCGAAAAACCTAATAATCAACGTGAAACGAACAGCAAACAAGCTTTAGAATAAAAAAAAGACTTCTTCTTCCTTTTTTTTTTATCGATGCACGTGGGGGTGGGGGATGTTTGGGGATTTATGTAATCATTTCTTTTTTTTTTTTTTTTTTCTATCTTTTTTTTTTTTGTTCTTTTTCTTTTCTATTTGACTACACTTCAGTTGTTTTGAACCTGAAATTTACACTTTTTTCTATTCCCTTTTTGGCTACTGCGGGTGCTGGACCTCAGTATCTCTCTTTTTTTTTTTTTTTTTTTTTTTTTTTTTTTTTTTTTTTTTTTAATAATCATGTTACTTGGGTGGGGAACAGTTCGTTTTTTTTCGGGGTGGTGCTTTCTTAGGTTCTCTGTTTCTTCGAGAAACAGGATTGTCTTTCGGGGGTCTTCCACAAGGATGTGTTTCAGCGTCAGGGTGTCGAAGTGCCTCGCACTGGCCGCTTTGGTTGCTGGGTATTCTATTTGGGGCATCGAATCCGCCTGTGTCGCCTGGGGTACCTATACTGCCTGGCATTTGGTGTCAAATCGTTGTGCGTTTTTACATCACAGTTTTTACAGCGTGCTTCAACAAGATATTTAACTATCTCTCGGTGACTTCTCAGAGCTGCTAGATAAACCGGTGTATACCCGTCGTTGTTTTTGACACCTGCGTTTTGACCGCAAGCTTCAACAAGATATTTAACTGTCTCCAGGTGGCCGTTCTTTGATGCGTAATGTACAGGTGTCCAACCGTGATTGCATTTGACACCTGCGCCCCGACCTCGAGTTTCAACAAGATATTTAACTGTCTCCAAGTGGCCGTTCCCCGCTGCAAGAATAACCGGTGTAGAACCGTCGTTGCATTTGGCACCTGCGCCTTGCCAGCGAGTTTCAACAAGATATTTAACCATCTCGAGCTGGCCGTTCAGTGCTGCTTGATGAACCGGTGTCCAACCCTTGTTGCATCTGACGCCTGCGTTTTGACCGCAAGTTTCAACAAGATATTTAACCATCTCGAGCTGGCCGTTCTTTGCTGCTTGATGAACCGGTGTAGAACCGTCGTAGCTTTTAACACCTGCGTCTTGACCGAGAGATTCGACGAGATATGTAACTGTCTCCAGGTGGCCGTTCTTTGCTGCTTGATGAATTGGTGTCCTACCGTTGTAGCTTTTGACACCTGCGTCTTGAGCGTGAATTTCAACAAGATACTTAACTATCTCCAGGTGGCCGTTCCCCGCTGCAAGAAGAACCGGTGTAGAACCGTCGTTGTTTTTGACACCTGCGTCCTGACCTCGAGTTTCAACAATTTTTTTGTTTTTCTTTTTCTTTTTCGAAACGGAAAGAAAGCGTGACGCCGCACCTCTCCTTTCAACAAGATACTTTACCATCTCCAGGTGGCCCTTCAGTGATGCTTCATGAATTGGTGCCCAACCCTCGTTGCATTTAATACCTGCGTCATGGCCTCGAGTTTCAACAAGATATTTAACTATCTCCAGGTGGCCGTTCAGTGCTGCCAGATGAATTGTTGTCCGACCAGTGTTGTTTTTGCTGAGAGAGTCTTGACCGCGAGTTTCAACAAGATACTTTACCATCTCGAGGCGGCCGTAATCCGCTGCATGATGAACTGGTGTCCAGCCATTGTTACATTTAACGCCTGCATCTTGACCGAGAGTTTCAACAAGATATTTAACTGTCTCGAGTTGGCCGTTCAGTGCTGCCAGATGAATTGGTGTCCGACCACTGTTGCTTCTGCTGAGAGCGTCTTGACCGAGAGTTTCAACAAGATATTTAACTGTCTCCAGGTGGCCGTTCTCCGCGGCTTGATGAACCGGTGTCCAACCACCGTTGCATTTAACACCTGCGTCATTGCCACGAGTTTCAATAAGATATTTAACTGTCTCGAGATGGCCGTTCTGTGCTGCCAGATGAATTGGTGTCTGACCACTGTTGCTGCTTTTGCTGAGAGATTCTTGACCGCGAGTTTCAACAAAATATTTAACTATCTCGAGGTGGCCCTGCATTGCTGCAACATGAACCGGTGTCGAACCGTCGTTGTTTTTGACACTTACGTCTTGACCGCGAGTTTCAACAAAATATTTAACTATCTCGAGGTGGCCCTGCATTGCTGCAACATGAACCGGTGTCCAACCGTCGTTGCTCTTGACACCTGCGTTGCAATCAACAAGATATTTAACAGTCTCGAGCTGGCCGTTCAGTGCTGCAGCATGAACCGGTGTCCAGCCATTGTTACATTTAACGCCCGCATCTTGACCGAGAGATTCGACGAGATATTTAACTGTCTCCAAGTGGCCGTTCTGCGCTGCAACATGAACAGTTGTCCAACCGTCGTTGGTTTTAACACCTGCATCTTGACCGAGAGATTCGACGAGACATTTAACTGTCTCCAAGTGGCCGTTCTGCGCTGCAACATGAACAGTTGTCCAACCGTCTTTGTTTTTGACACCTGCGTCTTGACCGCAAGTTTCAACAAGATATTTAACTGTCTCCAGCTGGCCCTTCTCTGCTGCAAGAAAAACCGGTGTCCAACCGTTGTTGCTTTTGATACTTACGTCTTGACCGCGAGTTTCAACAAAATATTTAACTATCTCGAGGTGGCCGTTCAGTGCCGCTCGATGAACCGGTGTCCAACCGTCGTAGCTTTTAACACCTGCGTCTTGACCGAGAGATTCGACGAGATATTTAACTGTCTCGAGGTGGCCGTTCAGTGATGCTTCATGAACAGGTGTCCAACCATCGTTGCTTCTGACACCAGGGTCCTGGTGGTAAGAAGAGACGAGAGCAGCCACAACCTCGACACAGTTGTTTTCGCGAGCAGCATAGTGCAGGGCTGTGAAACCATCGCTGTCCGTTGCACCAGGGTCAACACCCCGCTCCAGAACAAGTTCCCTCATCTCCTCAAGGTCCCCTTTTGAAACAGCGCTCACCAAGGCAACCCTCCCCTCCTCTTTTGTGAGGGTGGTGTTGTTCGCAGCAGCTGACGGATCCATACTTTGTTGTTGTTGTTGTTGTTGTACAGGTAGAGGGGACTGTGTTGGGGATTAATTGGATGCGAACTCGAAAAATATCTCAAAAAATAAGATACGAGACGTGTAAAACTGCAGAGAAAGAAAGAGGGAAAAGGGAAGAAGGAATAGGAAAGAGATGTTCGAACGAAGGATTGGGGGGCCCTGCGAAGTCTGGTAATTCGTACTGACAAATACACAAACACATCCACAACAAGAACAAACACACTTGGATGCCCTCTTCTGTTGTTGCGTCCAAAGATTCAACAAAACCGGAGACGTTTTTGTTTGGTCTTCAAGTTCGTTTTTTTTATTTCTCTTTCCTTCAGCAATAAAAAAAGGTGTCTAAAAAAAAACACAAGTAAGGTAACGCCACACGTTTTCTTTTTAGTTTACACATTCAGGGGGAGGGGAGGGGGGGGATTGAAAAGATCAACGAATTTGGTTTAATCATTCAGGGGAGGGGAGGGGAGGGGAGGGGAGGGGAGAGGGGGAATCGAATATAAATCAGCGAATCGAATCCCCAACCCGAGGTTTTTTAACGGGTGCTAATGCAAGGAACGTGAAGCATCTTGTTCGGGGACCCAGTCCCGATCTGAAGGATACCAGTCTCGGCGTTGTCGTTGAGGAGCTTCTTGACCTCAGCGGGGCTGTTTGTCTGGGCGTAGAGAGCCATGGCACCAGCAACGTGAGGGGAGGCCATGGAGGTACCGGAGAGGGTGGCGTAGGCGGTGTCGGAGGTGGAGTACGCGGCCACAATGTTGGAGCCGGGTGCGAAGATGTCGAGGGTGCTGCCGTAGTTGGAGAAGCTGGAGCGTGCGTCCACCTGGGTGCCGCCCGAGTTGGCGAGCTCGGTGGAGCCGACGGTGACGCAGTCCTTGGCACTGGCGGGGCTGTAGTTCCTCGCGTCAGCGTTGTCGTTCCCGGCTGCCACAGCGAAGGAAACACCGGTGCCAACAGCAGCGTCGACAGCGTTGTTCGACGCCGTGCTGAAGCCACCTCCCAGCGACATGTTCGCAACAGACTTCTTCTTCCTTGTGGCGGCGTTGTCCGCCACGAACTGCACACCGGCGATCACACCAGCCGTTGTCCCGGAACCGTTGTCCCCGAGCACCTTCACGGCGATCAGCGTCGAGGCCTTTGCGATACCGTAGCGGATCCCGCCCGATGTCGAGGCGCAGTGGGTCCCGTGTCCGTTCACATCGGTGTTGCTGCCGCCAGCGGTGTTCGCCCCCCACAAGCACCTGCTCTCCCCCTCGGTGTCCTTGAAGTCAACGTGGGTGCACCTGATACCGGTGTCAACAATGTAGATGTCGATGTCCTTGCCCCAGTCAGGGTTGTGCGCGAAGGTGTTCACAACGTTCTGCGGCCCAGCGTTCGTGGTCCTCGCCTGACCCCACGACGCGTCCCTCTGCTGCGCGTTGCAGGTCTCCTGCACGAGGCGCACCACCTGGTTGTGCTCCACCTTCTTCACAAGGTGCTCCTGAGCAAGCACCCACTCAAGGGACTCCTCGTTCAAAGTCGCATGGACCGCCCGAAACCCCTTCCCGATAGAGAACTTCTTCCCCTTCACCCTCTCGTTCAGCGCATCGTGGTCCGCCACCGTGATGTTCGAGTGCAGCAACAAGATGAACTCATCCTTCACAACCTTGTCCGTCGCGGGCGACAGGGACAGACCGCTCACCGCACAGGCCGCAGCCAGGAGGAGACCACACCTCATCATGTTAAGTAAAAAGTAAAGTAAGGAGAAAGGAAACTGTGGTGTGTGTGTGTGTGTTTGGAAGCAAAGGCCGCTGCCTACGACGGACAGCTGCGCGGACAAGATGCTGGAGGGAGATCCTGGAGAAGGGTGTGAGCGAGCTGTTGGCGACCACGACTGGTAGCGGGATGAAACGTAAAATTAAATGAAAAATGAAAGTAAGAATAGAAATAAAAAATAAAATAAGAAAAAAAAACAAAAAAAAAAACTCAAAGTGGAGGACAAACCCAAATAAAAATAAAAATGAAAAAAGTAAACTAAATGTGAGCCTCCGCCCCCGGTTTAAAAAAAAAAAATCTATTGAATATTGATGGTCAGCTCACAAGGCTGAAACTCGGGAGGAAAGGAATATAAGCAGCTCACCCTAAAGTCCAACAACGACAAAAGGAGCGCTCGTGAAACAGTAAACTATGAAGAGGTGGGAGGAAAGCGAGAATGAGGATGGGGGATGAAACCACGGGGAACCGGACTTCCATGTTGTCCTCCACCCCTGGCCGGTATTGGACCTTCTGAAAAGCTTTTTTTGGTACCCAAAAGAAGGAGGCAGGAGAAGAAAGATAAACAATTGCTTTTTTTTTCCCTTTCTCCTTTTGTTCTAAATAAGGGCATTTTTTTTTTTTTTTTTTTCACACTGCTGTGTCTGATTGGTCGGCTGCTGTGGGGGTGGGGGGTAGGTTCTCTGTTTCCGCGAGAAACAAGACTGTACACTCTTGGCGAACCTCTGCCCCTGGTTTAAAAAAAAAAAAAATCTATTTAGGTTTTGAACATCGGAGGCCTTCCCTTTTCTATTTATTTTTCTCTTTCCAAGAGAAGATGAGAGCGAGGGAAAAAACAAAAAGACCCACTCTAATCAGAAAAAAAAAAAAAAAAACATCAAACACAACAACAAAAGAAAGATCAAAAGGAAATCACTTCTCTTCTTTTTTTTCCCTTTTTCTTTTCTTCATTTTTTTCTTTTCTTTTCTCTTCTTCAAGACTGAAACTCCTGAAGATGCACCTGTGGGGGTTTACTACTTCTTTCTTTTTTCATTTTTCTTTTCTACAACGGTGAGCACCCACCCGCACACCGAAATTTATCAAAATTTCTGTTCTTCTATTTGATTACACTTCATTTGTTTTCTTCCTGTTGCCTTGAATGGCTTGCTAATAAAAAGGTGGTCTCTTCACTGTCCTTGAGGAACCCCGCCCTCTTCGGGTCTTTCATGACGTTAAGGGTACCTGGTGAACAAAACAACCGAGTATAAAAAAAAAAAAAAAAAAAAAAAAAAAAAAAAAAGTTGTCTCGATTTTAGTGGTGCCATGCAGTATGTGACACAGCGGCCACCCAAAGTCCCCTGTGGTCCCGTAGAAAGTAAAAGTGGAGAGGTAAAGAAAGCTTGGAAATTGAAATAGGGAGAGGGGCCACAGAAGCAATTAAACACCAACTGGAGAGTTGTGGGAGGCTAGCTTCACTGGCACGATGCCGCGGGGAGGCTACTTGCCTGACCTGGTGAAGCCACCTCCTTGTTCGATGTAATGGGATAAGGGACTCTCCGTTGAGGGCGATGCTAACTGGCGCCACGCGTAGGGTGGGCTCTCCACCCCCGTCCAGGTTTCCCCACGTGTACGGCTTTAGAACGAGAGTTTCCCTTTCGCTTGTGTTTCTCCAAACCACAATTACCAGGAACCACCACAGGGAGGTTGGAAACATTGGTCCCCCAAAAAAAAAAAGAATAAAAAAAAGAAAAAAAAAAAAAAAAAAGAGAGAGACACATTTACAAGAAAGAAACAGGTACGATTTGAAACAAGATAGTTATAGTTTTTTCTTCTCTTTTACTTCTTCCAAAAAAAAGAGTCGGTTGATTGCTGTTTGTGCACAGCCGGGGTTAACCTGTAGAAGGATAAGCCCAACAATGCCACCACTACTCTTTTTAGCAATAACAATTCAGTATCAATAGATTGTTTTTCTTCATGCAAAAAAAAAAAAAAAAAGAAAATAAATAAATAAATAAATAAATAAATTAAAAAAAAATAGGAGAGTACGTAAATTGTGCCTCTCGAACATCACACTGGTGAACACTTTATTTTTCTATCCTTCTTGTCGCCAGTCTTTTTTTTTTATTCTTTCTTCAACAAGATATTTTATTGTTTCGAGATGGCCTTCCTGTGCCGCTAGATGAACCGGTGTGCTACCGTCGTTGTTTTTGACACCTGCGTCTTGACCGCAAGTTTCAACAAGATATTTAACCGTCTCAAGATGGCCCTTGAATGCTGCGTAATGAAGCGGTGTCCTACCGTTGTTGCACTTGACACCTGCGTCTTGACCGAGAGTTTCAACAAGTTTTCTTTTTTTTTTTTTTGAGCATGAAACGGAAAGAGTGCATGATGCCGCACCTCTCCTGCTTTCAACAAGATATTTAACTGTCTCCAGCTGGCCCCTTGATGCTGCATCATGAAGCGGTGTCCTACCGTAGTTGCTTTTGACACCTGCGTCTTGACCGAGAGTTCCAACAAGATATTTTACTGTCTCCAGCTGGCCCCTTGATGCTGCAAGATGAACCGGTGCCCAACCATTGTTGGTTTTGACACCTGCGTCTTGACCGAGAGTTTCAACAAGATATTTTACTGTCTCCAGCTGGCCCTTTAATGCTGCATCATGAAGCGGTGTATAACCGTCTTTGTTTTTGACACCTGCGTCTTGACCGAGAGTTTCAACAATATATTTAACCGTCTTCACATGGCCCCCTATTGCTGCGTAATGAACCAGTGTCCCACCGTTTTTGCATTTGACACCTGCGTCTTGACCGCAAGCTTCAACAAGATATTTAACAGTCTCCAGCTGGCCTCCTAATGCTGCTTCATGTATCGGTGTCCTATCGTGTTTGCTTTTCGCACCAGCGTCTTGACCAAGAGTTTTAACAAGATATTTAACAGTCTCCAGGTGGCCGTTCTCTGCTGCTTCGTGAACCGGTGTCCAACCTTCGTTGCTTCTCACACCTTTGTTGCCACCGCGAGTTTTAACAAGTTTTCCATTCCTCTTTTTTTTTCGGGAACGAGACTTTTCAAGATATTTAACTGTCTCCAGGTGGCCGTTTGATGCTGCAAGATGAACCGGTGCCCAACCGTTGTTGCATTTGACACCTGCGTCTTGACCAAGAGTTTCAACAAGATATTTAACTGTCTCCAGCTGGCCTCCTAATGCTGCTTCATGTATCGGTGTCCTACCGTCTTCGCTTTTCGCACCAGCGTCTTGACCGAGAGTTTTAACAAGATATTTAACAGTCTCCAGGTGGCCGTTCTCTGCTGCTTGATGAACCGGTGTCCAACCTTCGTTGCTTCTCACACCTTTGTTGCCACCGCGAGTTTTAACAAGTTTTCCATTCCTCTTTTTTTTTCGGGAATGAGACTTTTCAAGATATTTAACTGTCTCCAGGTGGCCGTTTGATGCTGCAGCATGAACCGGTGCCCAACCGTTGTTGCATTTGACACCTGCGTCTTGACCAAGAGTTTCAACAAGATATTTAACTGTCTCCAGGTGGCCGTTTGATGCTGCAAGATGAACCGGTGCCCAACCGTTGTTGCATTTGACACCTGCGTCTTGACCAAGAGTTTCAACAAGATATTTAACTGTCTCCAGGTGGCCGTTTGATGCTGCAAGATGAACCGGTGCCCAACCATTGTTGGTTTTGACACCTGCGTCTTGACCGAGAGTTTCAACAAGATATTTAACCGTCTCAAGATGGCCGTTAACTGCTGCTAGATGAAGCGGTGTCCTACTGTTGTTGTTTTTGACACCTGCGTCGCTACCGCAAGTTTCAATAAGATATTTAACTGTTTCCAGCTGGCCTTCCTGTGCTGCTAGATGAACCGGTGTCCTACCGTCGTTGGTTTTCACACCACAATCTTGACCGAGAGTTTCGACGAGATATTTAACTGTCTCTAGGCTTCCATGCTCTGCTGCTTGGTGAACAGGTGTCCAACCATCGTTGCTTTTCACACCAGGGTCCTGGTGGTAAGAAGAGACGAGAGCAGCCACAACCTCGACACAGTTGTTTTCGCGAGCAGCATAGTGCAGGGCTGTGAAACCATCGCTGTCCGTTGCACCAGGGTCAACACCCCGCTCCAGAACAAGTTCCCTCATCTCCTCAAGGTCCCCTTTTGAAACAGCGCTCACCAAGGCAACCCTCCCCTCCTCTTTTGTGAGGGTGGTGTTGTTCGCAGCAGCTGACGGATCCATACTTTGTTGTTGTTGTTGTTGTTGTACAGGTAGAGGGGACTGTGTTGGGGATTAATTGGATGTGAACTCGAAAAAATAAGATACGAGTCGTGTAAAACTGCAGAGAAAGAAAGAGGGAAAAGAGAAGAAGGAATAGGAAAGAGATGTTCGAACGAAGGATTGGGGGGCCCTGCGAAGTCTGGTAATTCGTACTGACATACACAAACACATCCACAACAAGAACAAAAGAATTCTTTTTTTAAAAAAACAAGGATCACGTTCACACTTGGATGCCCTCTTCTGTTGTTGCGTCCAAAGATTCAACAAAACCGGAGACGTTTTTGTTTGGTCTTCAAGTTCGTTTTTTTTTTTTTTTTCCTTCAGCAATAAAAAAAGGTGTCTAAAAAAAACACAAGTAAGGTAACTGAAATGGTTTTAAGTTAGGATGAAGAAGCGAAGAAATAGATAAAAAGGGGTGGGAAAGAATAAATACTGCATACGAAAACAGAGAGTCGAGTAAAAAAGGGAAAAGGTGACTGACATCCTCAAGAGGAGCCTCCCACGTACCAGGAATTAAGCAGAGGTTGCTTCCATGGCCCGTATCAGTCTATCGCCAGAAAGAATAATGAAAATAACATAACAAAGAGAAGGGGAGAAGAAACGGAAAAAGACGGCTTGGTCATCAGAGAATGTTGACCCAAATGCGTCGGCGGACGCAGTTTAACGTCATACCCGGGACGGAAACCATGTTGGGAAAGCAGAAAGGAAGTTAAAAGTCAAGAAGTGGAAAAGGAAAAGGTGGAAACTAAAATCATAGGGTGCGAGGTCTGTGAAACCCTGCATAGCCTATCGCCCTCGTAGCACGCCGGGCCGGCACTCCTACATTGCGTAGGGTCGTCTCCAGTAGTTCCTAGTTGTAGGAGTTCAGCACAGTCGACCACTGTGACTCGCTGTAGTAGAGGGTCCCTGCCCCCACGAAGTCAGCGAGTAGGGCTGCCACAGTCGGATACGACTTGTCCTTGAACCCTTGGGTCTGCAACCGAAAGCCCTGTTCCTGGCGGGAAGCGTAGAGCCACGTCGAGTCATAACAGACCAGCAGACACGGGATCGCGACGCGTGTGTCGAGGGGGACCGTGATCATGGGGGTCTCACCCAGGAAGTGTGTGCAAGCCCTGGACATGCAGCTGAGGTCAAAGACGGCCTCGCCCTGGGAAAGGAGGCCCAGGTGTCGAAGTTCATCCAGGTCCTCAGGGCCGTCGACGTCTGCTTCCCTGGTGAGCCTCTTAAGGGCGACAAGTCCAGTGACTCTGGTGTTCGGCCTCGTCGCGGCGAGATCCCGTTTGGCCGCGGGAAGGGCGGGGCCGTCTTCGGGTTCCGGGCGTTTGTTCCTCTGCCCGTTGTAGGTGAGCAGGAGAGGGGTCCTCCCTGGAGTCCTAGTCTCGTCACCTCTTGGGGCCTCGGAACCGAAGAGTGGGTGTTTCCAGCCGCCTTGGGCGAAGAACTCCGACCACCACTGTTGCTGTACCGCGGTGTTCAGCCCCGAGTGCCATTCGTGAGACAGCCGAAGACGTTCGGTGGTAGGCAACGCCTTGTGCGCAATCAGAAGAAGCTGTTCCTAATTGGCGACGGTTGCCTGTTGGTCGGCAGTTCTATCCGTGTCACGGGCCTCGAGCAGCAGTTGATGTGGAGAGGTGTCCAGGTGCATCGGGAGGGGACCGACCGACAGGAGCTGACGCTGATGTTCGTCCAAGAGCTCCGGGTGTTGCCGGAAGTAGACCAAGAGACTGAGGTATCGATCCATCCGTCTCTGGAGGGCCCTTCGGTTGAGGGCTTCCTGATCAAAACCCTGTGACTGCTCGCGCAGGATGAGAAGATCCCCATCGCCGTGGAGGAACGCAGTGCCGTCGTGCTTCTTCTTGCGCACGTTTTCTTTTTAGTTTACACATTCAGGGGGAGGGGAAGAGAGTATGCAAAGATCAGCGAATCCCGAGTTTAACGGGTGCTAATGCAAGGAACGTGAAGCATCTTGTTCGGGGACCCAGTCCCGATCTGAAGGATACCAGTCTCGGCGTTGTCGTTGAGGAGCTTCTTGACCTCAGCGGGGCTGTTTGTCTGGGCGTAGAGAGCCATGGCACCAGCAACGTGAGGGGAGGCCATGGAGGTACCGGAGAGGGTGGCGTAGGCGGTGTCGGAGGTGGAGTACGCGGCCACAATGTTGGAGCCGGGTGCGAAGATGTCGAGGGTGCTGCCGTAGTTGGAGAAGCTGGAGCGTGCGTCCACCTGGGTGCCTCCCGAGTTGGCGAGCTCGGTGGAGCCGACGGTGACGCAGTCCTTGGCACTGGCGGGGCTGTAGTTCCTCGCGTCAGCGTTGTCGTTCCCGGCTGCCACAGCGAAGGAAACACCGGTGCCAACAGCAGCGTCGACAGCGTTGTTCGACGCCGTGCTGAAGCCACCTCCCAGCGACATGTTCGCAACAGACTTCTTCTTCCTTGTGGCGGCGTTGTCCGCCACGAACTGCACACCCAGCTCTCCGTCGCCGCCTCCCCGCTCTTCTCGGGCCACTCGTGCGTGTGGACCTTCTTCTCCGCCTGACAGGCCGTCTCCGGCGACCGCTCCGAAGCTGCGGCTGCTGCACCCCCGTCAGGAGTCCCCCTTCAGGGAACTTCCCCAACACTGTCACGAATAGTGTCTTCGGTGCCTTCAGGCCCACTGGCACCGCCATCCTCACGTTTTCATGGGCGTGTGGCAGCCCTCCGTTGAGGGCCTTGACCCTCCTCCGCGTCAGCAGGACCCATGTGCCGTTGCTGCTCTCCAACATCCTGTCCGCGCAGCTGTCCGCGGCGGCGTCGTAGGCCTCGGCCTCTCCCCCTTCGGGCACCAGCAGTACCCCCTCGTCCCCTGCCTCCTCCAGCACTGGAAGCAACCAGTCACCCGGGACCAGTCACGCCTCCCTCGCAGGCTCCCCTGCCGCTCCTTCTGGGGTGGGGCGGCCGTGGCGGACCACCTCGCTCCACTTCCCCCCACCCCCCCCGGCCTGGGGCTGCTTCGTCGGCTTCCCGGGGGTCCGTGGAGCCCTTCGCGGCGTCCTCCATGGCCACGGCGTCGGCACGGGCGGCTGCTGCGGCTCCGGCTGCGTCCTCCGCGCCGGTGTAGACACCTGCAGGGCCGGCCCCTGCCCCACCTCCGCCACCATCATATCGGTGATCAGGTTGATCATCCGATATATCTGGGTCCTCACCTCCACCGTGAGGGACCCTCCCTTCAAGCTCTCCAGCTTGTCCAGTATGAGGTTGACGTTCATACTGACAGTGGCGGAAGAAGACGAGAATAAATGATGATGATGATGATGATGATGATGATGATGAGGAAATGCAGCAGTAGAATAGGAAGGAAGGGAAGGAATGAAAGAGGAAGGTAAGGAAGGAGGGAGGGATCTAGCGTTTTCCAACACTTCTGTTCAATTGTTGCAATCAGCCAAACCAACCAGCTCAACCAACACTACCAACACCACCAATCACCACTCACCAGCACCAATCACCACTCACCAGCAGACAACTCAACTCAATTCAACTCAAATCAATTCAATTCAACCAATCAGCCAAACCAGCCCGCTCAGCCAACACCACCAGCACCGTTCACCGGTCACCAGCAAACAACTATTACAATATTCTTTCTTTTTTTTTTTTTTGTGTGTGGGGGGCGAGGTGTGTAATAAGGGAAGACAGCCCCGTTGACTCCCTGTAGGAACCTTATTGGCCACGGGGAGCAGCCAATAAAGTACAGTACAGTACAAGTTTCAACAAGATATTTAACTGTCTCCAGCTGGCCGTTCAGTGCCGCTCGATGAACCGGTGTCCTACCGTCGTAGCTTTTAACACCTGCGTCTTGACCGAGAGATTCGACGAGATATTTAACTGTCTCGAGGTGGCCGTTCAGTGATGCTTCATGAACAGGTGTCCAACCATCGTTGCTTTTCACACCAGGGTCCTGGTGGTAAGAAGAGACGAGAGCAGCCACAACCTCGACACAGTTGTTTTCGCGAGCTGCATAGTGCAGGGCTGTGAAACCATCGCTGCCTGTTGCACCAGGTCAACACCCCGCTCCAGAACAAGTTCCCTCATCTCCTCAAGGTCCCCTTTTGAAACAGCGCCGACCAAGGCGACCCTCCCCTCCTCTTTTGTGAGGGTTGTAGCAGGTGGGTGCATGTTGTTGTTGTTGTGCAGGTAGCTGAAATGGTGTTGAAAGGGAAAGAAAGAAAAAAAAATAACAAGTAAAACCGAGAAGAAAAAACAAAAAGAAGAAAAATAATTTAGTCGAGGAGAAGGGCAGCTGCCGCTTCGATGTCGCCCTCACATGCAAGCAGGGCTTGGACTGCTTCGTTGTGGCTCACACCGGTAGCCGAGATGAGGGTTGCAACGTCCTCCTGTGGAGGGAGCTGGGGTGTGTAGGCCGCGGAGGGCTGGAGGAGCTCTTGCCCTTCCCCGCCACCTAGGTCCACCTCTGCCTCGATGTCTCGCTGCGAGCATTCCTGCGGAGGGCCGTTCTGCAAGCACGCCATGAAGACGTCTTCCCCACACTGCTCGATAAGAGGGTGCACCTCGCCATGCAATGTCACGACAGTGGCCGCAAGCTCTTCTAATGTAAGGTCTCCGTCTCTGAAGTTGTTCACCAAGTGCTGTATAGAGGGCATAATGCCTGCCATGAAGACCTCCAGCTCCGTCTGCCCACCAAGGATGTCCTGCAGCACAGCACACAGTGCAGCCTCCTCGAGATGCGGTCCGTGGTCCAGATCCGTCATGTCAGGGGTAGAGTCGTCGACCTGCGGTAACCCGTATTTGAGAATGTCAAGAAAACCTGTTTGATCATCATCGATGGCGGCAAGGATGTCGGGGTGGGTACGCTGGATTGCACGCATTGCGGTTTCCATGCTTGCGGTCCGTCTTAGGATGCTCTGTCTTATGTTCTCGAATTCCGGGAAAGCTCTGAGAAGTTTTTCAAGGTGGGTCTCGCCTTCGCTCACTTCCATTAGGACGCCCGCTAAGAGTTCCTCTTCGCCTGCAGCTGGTTGGTACACATCTTCCCTGACCTGGCCAGTGACCACAGCCTTGTGCTTTGAGCTTTGGATGTCTATAATTTTTTCGTGCATTTGCATGACCTTCCCATTGTGCACTATTCGGACACCAGCTTCGTACCCATAGTCGGAAACAAGCATCCTTGTGAGATCGCGTATGCATGTTACACTGCTGTCCACTGGTATCTCGAGGACCCTGCTTTCTATTGTATGTAGTTTAACATTAGACATAGTTTTTTTTTTTTTTTCTTTTTTTTTTTTTTTCGCACTCAAACCATGCAAAGCATGCTCTCCCAGACCCTGTTGGAGAAAAAAAAAATTAACCATGATAGGAACGAAGTGGTTAGCAACGGCCCACTTTTTTGAGGATACAGCACCAGGGCTTCCCACGTGATCACTCACCGCAGTACTAACCTGGCCTGCTGGTGCTTAACTTCCCAAATCAGGCGGGATAGGGTGCATTCACCAGAGTATGGCCGTATCCGAAAAAAAGAAGAAGTTTCGCCCCGAAGTCCCCTATTGTTGGCAACGGTGTAAAAATAAAAAAAGAAAAGAAAATAAATGAAGGGGGGGGGGGGGAACGGGCGGGAAGTGGGACAGGAATGTGGGAGGGCGGGGGGGATGGGGTTTGGTGGGAAAAAAAAAATGGAAGAGGGTGGTTACTTTTTTTTTTTTTTTTTTTTTTTGTCGTCTTTGGTTTTTTTTTTTGGTTTTTTTTTTATGTTTGTGCATTTTTTTTTTTTTAAATATTTCTTCTCAACTTGTAGTTTTTTTTTTTAGTTTTTTTTTTTTTTTTTTTTTTTTTTAACCAGCCGTGTTAACTCTGGAGAAGAAGAAGATAGGGGTTTTTTTTTTTATTTTTTTCTTTTTTTTTTCCAGGCCCTGATATCAGTGTGAAACCTTTATGCTTGACAAGCAGAAGGAGGACCCGAGACAACAATTGCAAGAAAAAAAGGGGGGAAATTGACAGAATGTCAAAAAGAAAAAAAAATACAAGAAATCTTGCGGAAGTTTTCCCCTTCAGTCTTTCCTGACCGCTCATTTTGGCAGTAAAACTATTGTGCCTTCTGGCCCTTTCTTCAGGTACAGAAGGAATCTGTTTTTCAAAACTTGTAGGTAGCTGAGGAAATTGGAAGAGACAGAGAGAGAAAAAAATGGAAAGAACAAAGGGTATTTAAAATTGGGGGGGGGGGTAAAAAAACGCCCCTAGAAAAAAAAAACGGATAAAAAAAGGAAGGAAACTATTGGTTTTTTTTTTAAGTACTATTTTCTTGTTTTTTTTCTAATTTTTACACTTTTTTTTTTTTTTTTTTTTTTTTTTTTTTTTTTTTTTTTTGCTTCTCACCACCCTTGGTGCTTTCTTTTCCCCTTTCTTTTAAAAACAAAAGGAAGCCCAAAGCTATGTAACGCTGACAAAGCAAAGCGTGAGAAAAAAGGGGGGGGAGAAGGGAAGGATCAGGGGCCACGAGGCAAGTTCGAAATTGAGGGGGTGTGAGGTCTTTTTTTTAATTTTTTGATGGGAAAAAAGGGAAATGGAAAGAAATCATAGAGAGGGATGAAGGGAGGGAGTGGTGTGTGTGTGTGTGTGTGTGTGTGTGTGTGTGTGTGTGTGTGTGTGTGTGTGTGTGTGAGTTTTTTTTTAAAAAAAACGAATAGTTTCCTCCTTTAGTTTTTTTTTTCTTTTTTTTTTTTTCCTTATCCCAAGGCGGCCAAGAGAGGGAGTTGGGATAGTTTTCTTTTTTTTTTTTTTTTTTTTTTTTGGAGAAGAAACTTTTCGCAGTGGGGCAAGAATCCTCTTTTTTTTTAATTTTTTTTATTTGCCCACGTTCTGCAACACCCTCAGAACAGCGAGCTTTTTTTTTTTCCGAGCTAAGATAAAAAAAACCTGCAAGAAATCACCACCCCAATGGTGTTTTCTAAAGAGAGAAAGGGAATAAGAAAAAAAAAAAGAAAAGAAGGAAAGAAAATAAAAGGGGGGTGGCACAAAGAGAAGTAAAACAACATTTTGAGGAGCATCTTAAAACATATCCGAACTTCTTCCCCCCCCCCCCCCCCTCCTTCTTTGGAAAAAAAGAATTTTTTTTTGCTCCCGGTCACCTCAGGGCCGTGATGAGTTTAAAAAAAAAAAGAAATGCATGGGGACAAACGGGACAGGCGGGGGGGGTACTCATAAAGCAGATAAAAAATTAAAAGGGGGAGAAGAGTGCGATGCACAGATGGGGCGTGGGTGGGGAAGAAAAGCTTTTAAAGAAAAAAAAAATAAAATAAAAACAAATGGTGTAGCAATAAAAAAAAAGGAAAGAAAACAGAAGGGACCAAAAGAAAAAAAAACCCCCCCCTACTCATCACTGTCGTCGTATTTAAAAATACCGTTTTTGTTTCTCTTTTTTTTTTTTTTTTTTTTTTCTTCAAAGTTCTAGTTACCGTGGTTGCGCAACACCGCCATGGCCTCGGCAACCTTCTGGTGGAGAAGGCCAGGGGAGTCCAACAAATTGAGAATCTCCGCGTTGTCCATCTCAAGCAGCATGCCTGTAATCTTAGCAGCATGTGTCGGCTCAGACGCCTGAATCTTGGCGAAAAGCTTCTCCCCAAGAAGATTCTTCTGTCCTTCCTCGTTCATTGTTGCAAGCGTGGCGGGGTCGACGTCTGCGGAAGACTGCTGCGGTGCGGGGGGCATCCCCATCCCCATCCCCATAGGCGGCCTTTGCATTGGCATTGGCATTGGCCTTGCCCCCATTGGGGGCCGGCCTGCACCCATCATGTTCGGGGGGAAAGAAGGCCTAGGACCAGGCGGTACCCCCCTCATCCCCTTCGGCATGGGCTGTCCCATTCCGTTGTACCCACCAGCAAAGGGTGCCCTGGGTGGCGCGCCAAACCCGGGAACCCCTCCTGTGAACCCCATGGGGAAGGGTGACATTTGTTGGCCCATCCCCATCATGCCGGGGGGGTTGCCACCGCCCATCATGCCCATGCCCCTCCCGTTCCTGTAAAGTGTTTCGAGCTGTGCCTTCCTCGCGTCCTTCTTCTGCGCAAGCGTGACGTAGAGAGGCTTCCCTGACAGCATCCTGCCGTTCATTTGGTTCATCGCAGTCTTTGCGGCATCAGCGTCCTGGAAGGACACAAACCCGAAGCCCTTCGACACGCTGGTGTCGGAGTGCGACATCACCCTGCACGACATGACCTTACCGAACTCGCAGAAGGCGTCCTTCAAGGTGTCGCCTGTAACCGTGTCGTCAAGGTTCTTCACGTACAGGTTCGTGTACTTCAGGAACGCCTGCTGCTTTTCTTTGATGTGCTGTTTCTTGTTGTGGTCCCTCTCTGTCTTCTTCTGATGCCTCGAGACGACAAGCTTCTTGCCCTCCTGTACAATCCCCTCGGGGTCCGTGTCGTTCGCCTCCTCAACGGCCTTCTCGGCTTCCTCGTGATGCGAGAAGTTGACGTACGCAACACCTCTTGTCTCGCCGTCGTTGTTGACCTGGATCGAGAGGGATTGGATCTCCCCGTACTGGCTGAAGTACTCCTTCAGCTTCGACTCGTCAATGTTGGGGTCGAAGTGTTTCACGTAGCAGTTGGTGAAAGTCTCTGTCAGGTTCTGAAGTTTCTTGTCCTTTCTTTCGAACTTGCCGACGTACACCTGCTGGCCGTTCAGGAGCATGCCGTTCACCTTCTCGACAGCCTTGTCCGCAGAGTCGTCCTTCTCGAAGTGAACGAACCCGTAACCCTTGCTTCCCTCCTCTGGGTCGGTCACAACCTTGCAGCTGAGAATAGGGCCGAACGCTTGGAAGGTGTCATGCAGTGCCTTGTTGTCGATGTCGCCTGCGAGGTTCTTGATAAAGATGTTTCCGTTTCCACTCTTCCTCAAGCTGGGGTCCCTCCTGCACCACATGATTCTGCACATCCTGTCCTTGATCTTGGTGTGGTTCATCGTCATGATGGCCCTCTCTGCATCGAGGGGGTTTTGGAAGTTCACGTAAGCGTAGCCGAGAGACTTCTTGGTGGTCGCATCCCTGCACACCCTGATGGACAGCACGGGGCCCACATCTCTGAAAACATCGAACAGAATGGCCTCGCTCACATCGGTGTCGAGGTCGCCCACATACAGCGAAGACGAAGGGTTCTGGGGCCTTGCCATGGTTTGTTGTTGCCCGCCTGTCGTGTGGGTTTAAAAAGAAAAAAAGGAAACGGGGATCTCACCAAAATCACTCTGCCGTCAAAATAAAAAAGGGGTTAGTCGAATGGTCACGTGAAGAAGGTCACTTTATATAACCCTTTATTCTCAAAAAAAGAGGGGAGAGGGGGGTTTCTACATAGGATCCTGCCTGTTGGAAAGCAGATCAGGGTTAGGTGCCAGGGGAACCACGCGTGTTCTCAGCTTTCAGCGATTGTCGGTTCCGCCGAAACCTGCATATAATGACATGCTGTGCTTGTCGTGCATACCTGTTGCAGTGTGCGTGCCACCGCCACTGTTCCCACCACCGCCACCACCACCACCATACCCGCCACCACCGTATCCGTAGTTCCCACCACCCATCCCTCCACCGTATCCCGCGCCATAGCCGTGGTGGGCTGCCCCGTACCTGTTGCTGTGTGTAACTTGTGTGAATATGATACCCATAGTTCTGCCCATAGTTCTGCCCAGTGCCGCCCATCATATACCCGAGTGCGGCGCCTCCCAGGAAGTTGCCCCATCCCCCAAACATGCCGTGCTGCTGAGGGGGCTGAGGCGGCCGCGGGGGGTTCTGTGTTTGAGTGTAAGACCCTCCGTAACCACTGGTCGAAGTACCTCCGCCGCCGCCGCCACCACCGCCAGGGCGGCCACCGCCACCACCTCCACCACCGTAGCCACCTCCACCATATCCCGTACCTGTAGCCCTTCCACCACCGCCGTTGTTGTTGTTGTTGTTGTTGTTTCTAAAGAACATGAAATAGCCCAGAGCAGCAGCGATGATAAAGAAAAGGACCCATCTGCCCGTGGACGAGCCGCTTGGTTGCCCGGAATAAGGGTTGTAGGACGACGAGGAGTACTGCTGGTAACTTTGCTGGCGGCCTGAGTCGTAGTAGCTGCCCCCCTGACCCTGGTTGGAGTGGCCCTGGTTGGAATAGCCCTGCGGGCGGTTGTTGCCTGCCATCGTTCTCTTGATGGAGTATGTCACACCGCAGGACCCCTCCAGAACATAAGGGTCGTTCTTGTCACGGTAGCCCTCACACCCAACTTTGACAGAGGCCAACGTGTATTGCTTATCCATTTCCGGGTAGGCAGCACACTTCCACTGGATGTCCTTTCTCCCTGCGTACCCCATGTTGTCGCATTGCATGTAGTCCACGTCCACTGAGTGACACTCGCTGCCTATGCACTTCAATTGCTCGACAGGTGAGGATCGCCTCCCTGTGGTCATCTGGCGATTGTAGAGCACTAAAGTGTGCACATCTTTCAAAAGTACCTTATCGCTGTTGTCGCTCCCCCATGCACTGCAGAGCCCTGCAATGCACAGTCCAAGAAGAAACTTCATTTCACCTGTTCGAGAAAGTGTAATTAGTGAGCATTGCGGTAATAATATAAATATCTAAAAAGCTGCAACAACATTCGCAGCAAAACTGCCGTCGGTGGTAGTTGAACAAAGAGAGTCTTCTAGCGAGGGGGACAATAAAGTAAAAAATAAATAAAAAGAGATTTAAATAAAATATTAACAACTGGCACCATCTTCGTGTTCTAATGTGGATTTAAGGGCGAGATGTCCTGTACCTCACGGCATGCTTGCGGTGTGCAGGTCTTTGAACCATGGGTGCTGTGTTTTGTTCATAAATCATGTTATTCCCTTCCCACCCAGCATACCTTGACAGCCTTGGCTGCGTTGATCCTCTCGTTGGGGTTGTAGGCCAGCATCTTCTCCATGAGGTCGATGCCCAGAGAGTCCACGTCTCTGCAGATGGACGAGAGGGACTTCCCGTTCCACTTCGGGAACACAGGCTTGTAGTCAGGGAGGCTGGTCACACCAGGCCACGTCTTCTCGTCAGGTGTCCCGAGAAGCCTGAAGATCTGGAAGAGCTCGTCGATCTCACAGTCACCAGGGAACAGGGGGGTCCTGTTCGCCATCTCAGACATGATGGCCCCACAGCTCCAACTGTCCACAACGGTGGAGTACCTCTTCTCCCCGAGAAGGATCTCAGGAGCCCTGTACCACAGGGTCACCACTTCGTGGGTGTAGGCAGGAAGCGGGATCTGTGGGGTGAGTGGGTTTTTTTTCTTTTTTTTTTTTTTTTTTTCCCTTGTTTCCTACACACCTGGAATGCACGTGCAAGACCGAAGTCAGCGATCTTCAAAGTGTCACCCACGATGAGGAGGTTCTGCGGCTTCAAGTCACGGTGGATGATGCGGTGCGAGTGGCAGAAGGCAAGTCCCTTCAGCAGCTGGTACATGAAAGACTTCAGCTTGCGCCCCTGTGTAAAATGAAATGTTGGATTTTCCTTTTCTTTTTTTTTTTTTTTCTCTCCCCTCCAACACACCTTGACTGCCGACTTGTTCGCGTTCATCATCTGCTTCAAGTCATAGTCGCAGAACTCGAACACCAACAAGAGCCTGGAGCTGGAGCTCACAACGTCCAACAGGTTCACGATGTTCTCGTGGTGCAGCGTCTTCAGAACAGAAATCTCCCTCAGCGCGGTGCTGGGCATCCCCTCCTCGTGCATCTCGAGACGGATCTTCTTCAAGGCAACGGTCGTCCCCTTCTCGAGGTCCTTTCCCTGTGGTGGTGGTTTGCAGATACACCTCACAACAAGCACCATACCTTGTAGACCACGCCGTAGGTCCCCTCCCCGAGCTTCGAGGTCATCGTGTATCTCTCGGTTCTGGTGCTCATTTTAATGGTGCGGAGGGGAAAATAAGCCCTGTAGGTTTGATAATATGGGTAACACGACTAACAGCGGGAGGAGGGAGGTGGGAGATTAGAATCAGTGTTTTAGTTTTAGGAGGAAAACCGTTTATGCGTCTTTGTGTGCATCCCTCAAGAAGAGGGACACGCACTATGCACCACTACTCTTATTCTGGTTTCGTGATCATCATGCAGAGCAAAATAGGAACTCCCTTTTGTTTGTGCGCACGAGCGGAATTTTACCTAATAAAATAGCTCATTACGCTGCCATTAACCCATAACACTCCAAGGCGCAAATATTTGTCGTTTTGAAAAATCGTTTTTTTCTCTAAGTACTTTTTCGTCCCCACGACCCCTGAATCTCCAAGAACGACTATAGTGAGGAGTTATTTTCAACTGCAATTAATGCTGCGCTGCATCACTTTACCTTGTTATCCACCCACCAAGTGGGTCCCAAATCCGAGTAGATAGGCTAAAAACGCAACCTGACGACGCAAAATGGTTATTCCTTCGGTTTTTTTATAAGAAGTTAACAGACGTCATCCAAGAAGAGACAAACAGGCAAAAGGACGCTGAGATTGATAAAATTTCGACCCAAGACTCCACCGCTTACTCGGATTGAGCATTGCGATGGGTTTACGGCGTGCCCAGAATCAGCAGTCGTATTGGTCCACAGGACCCATGAAAATCCCCCTTTTCAGTAACACGATGCCCAGGAGACGCTACTGGGAAATCAAAAGTAACCTCCACTTCACTCACACAGAAGAGTCAAACGGTGATGTGTTGTGAAGATACGGGGGTTTCTGGACAGAATTGGTGACAAGTGGGCAAAAGCAGCAGTGCCAGGAAAATATTTAAGCATTGACGAGACACTCGTACCTTCACGGGGCAATTGGGGCTGCGGGTCTACTGTCCTTTCAAGCGTAAAAGATATGGCATAAAAATCTACTGCCTAAACTGCGCGAGCACGGGTTATCTTTTGCGTTTCACATCCACGCCACCAAAATCGAGGGGCACGCACTTGAAGATTTCAGTGTTGTGGAAAAAGCGGGGCTGGGGTTAACAGAGCCTTTGCGGGGAAATGACAACACGGTAGTTTGCAATAGCTACTTTTCGACTGTGGGTCTGGCCGAAGCCCTGCTGTGAGGGGCTTGCATTTCGTTGGGTGTTGCGGACTCTTCTGGTGGGCCCTAGAAGTGACAATAGTTAACTGCCATGCACTTCAAATAAAATATGGTTCAGGGATGCCAAAGAGATACACAACCCTGGCTGCTTTAAAGAGCGCTTTCGAGAGAGCCTAATTGATGGGTCCAACGTTGCAAAAACACCACTCCCGACCCAACAGTGGTGCACACACCCGATACCCCAGATTACACCAAACGTGACTGCTAGCCACTCAAAGGGGGCACCTCCAGGGTCTGCAGGTTGAAAGAATGCACAAAACGCACAATCTACAAATGCTACACCTGAAACCAACACCTCTGTCCAAATAAGTGCTTTTTTCGTACCACTCTTCCATCGCCCCAAAAAGGCCTCTTGACGATTTCGAGGCCGATATTCCACCCGCAAATAGGCACTTCTCTCGGTCTGAGACATCTGAGGGGTCCTGATGCTGCCTTTTTTGTCCCAAGATGCTCAATTTACACCCCCCCGTGCACAACCCATTTTGACATGGTCGTTTTTGAGCACCCTACGGCCATTCAACTCTTCATCCCCTTTGTATTTTTATTAATTTTTGAACTTTTTTTTTAATTTTCCTGGTCCAAAAAACCCGTTTTACCTGCAAACGGGGGTTGAATGCTGCCATTTTTCCCCTCAGATTATGAAAAGGAGCAAAAAAGGGACCCCTATGTAGATAGGCCCCGGAGTGTTATGGGTTAAAACAAAAAAGAAGTGTGTCAGGAGTGAAAATGAATAAAGCCCTGTGTCTCATCTAAGCAAGCAAGGCTCAGAACGGGATGAACCTGTTGTGAAAGCATTTGTCATCATCCATGAGGGGGCAAGGGGAGCACTGTGCTCGTGCGTGACGGGGCCTCATCCATCAAAAAAAAAACCCCCTTGGTGAAGGGGATTAAGTCTCTGCTTTGAGGTCCATTTCTTTGCCGAGGGGTGGCTAAAGTCTACCTACGATAACAATGCCCTAAGTGTAAGGACAATGGACGGGAAAGCCGCTACCCCTGACCATAGAGGGAATATCGCACACTGTTAGGAAGAAATGTATTAAGGCCAGAATTCGGCTTTAAGCAAATGCAAAGGCGTAGACACTTCTCGGTTTCTTGGGCACGCTGTGCAACTCCAGCAGGGGTTTTCTGTAGTCTCTATGGGGCCCAAGAAAGAAAGATACAAGAAATTCAGTCCTTGTGAGGTTAAAAAGCTTGATCTCATCAACAGAATCGAATAAATGAAATACTTGAGTTTTTATATCTGCATCATTTGGCTTTAAAGGGGGAAATTGCACAAAGGGTGTCAGTGTTTTAGTTTTAGGAGGAAAACCGTTTATGCGTCTTTGTGTGCATCCCTCAAGAAGAGGGACACGCACTATGCACCACTACTCTTATTCTGGTTTCGTGATCATCATGCAGAGCAAAATAGGAACCTCAAAAAGAAAGGAAGTGTGTCAGGAGTGAAAATGAATAAAGCCCTGTGTCTCATCTAAGCAAGCAAGGCTCAGAACGGGATGAACCTGTTGTGAAAGCATCTGTCATCATCTATGAGGGGGCAGTTTTGTAAAGCAAAGCATCCATGCAGCAGGGGAATGAACAATAGCAGGGGATGAACCACGAAGAGCCCACAGCATGCTGGCTAGTAATGCTCCGGAACGGGCAGGGTAAACAAGAATAGAAAAATGCAAATTGGAAACAGGGGGAGGGAATCGGGTAAAGAAATAAAGATAAATGTAGCAGAGGGTCTAATTTTCTAAATCTAATTAACAACATATATGGCAGTGCCTGAGGGCTCACGGCATGCTTGCGGTGTGCAGGTCTTTGAACCATGGGTGCTGTGTTTTGTTCATAAATCATGTTATTCCCTTCCCACCCAGCATACCTTGACAGCCTTGGCTGCGTTGATCCTCTCGTTGGGGTTGTAGGCCAGCATCTTCTCCATGAGGTCGATGCCCAGAGAGTCCACGTCTCTGCAGATGGACGAGAGGGACTTCCCGTTCCACTTCGGGAACACAGGCTTGTAGTCAGGGAGGCTGGTCACACCAGGCCACGTCTTCTCGTCAGGTGTCCCGAGAAGCCTGAAGATCTGGAAGAGCTCGTCGATCTCACAGTCACCAGGGAACAGGGGGGTCCTGTTCGCCATCTCAGACATGATGGCCCCACAGCTCCAACTGTCCACAACGGTGGAGTACCTCTTCTCCCCGAGAAGGATCTCAGGAGCCCTGTACCACAGGGTCACCACTTCGTGGGTGTAGGCAGGAAGCGGGATCTGTGGGGTGAGTGGGTTTTTTTTCTTTTTTTTTTTTTTTTTTTCCCTTGTTTCCTACACACCTGGAATGCACGTGCAAGACCGAAGTCAGCGATCTTCAAAGTGTCACCCACGATGAGGAGGTTCTGCGGCTTCAAGTCACGGTGGATGATGCGGTGCGAGTGGCAGAAGGCAAGTCCCTTCAGCAGCTGGTACATGAAAGACTTCAGCTTGCGCCCCTGTGTAAAATGAAATGTTGGATTTTCCTTTTCTTTTTTTTTTTTTTTCTCTCCCCTCCAACACACCTTGACTGCCGACTTGTTCGCGTTCATCATCTGCTTCAAGTCATAGTCGCAGAACTCGAACACCAACAAGAGCCTGGAGCTGGAGCTCACAACGTCCAACAGGTTCACGATGTTCTCGTGGTGCAGCGTCTTCAGAACAGAAATCTCCCTCAGCGCGGTGCTGGGCATCCCCTCCTCGTGCATCTCGAGACGGATCTTCTTCAAGGCAACGGTCGTCCCCTTCTCGAGGTCCTTTCCCTGTGGTGGTGGTTTGCAGATACACCTCACAACAAGCACCATACCTTGTAGACCACGCCGTAGGTCCCCTCCCCGAGCTTCGAGGTCATCGTGTATCTCTCGGTTCTGGTGCTCATTTTAATGGTGCGGAGGGGAAAATAAGCCCTGTAGGTTTGATAATATGGGTAACACGACTAACAGCGGGAGGAGGGAGGTGGGAGATTAGAATCAGTGTTTTAGTTTTAGGAGGAAAACCGTTTATGCGTCTTTGTGTGCATCCCTCAAGAAGAGGGACACGCACTATGCACCACTACTCTTATTCTGGTTTCGTGATCATCATGCAGAGCAAAATAGGAACCTCAAAAAGAAACGAAGTGTGTCAGGAGTGAAAATGAATAAAGCCCTGTGTCTCATCTAAGCAAGCAAGGCTCAGAACGGGATGAACCTGTTGTGAAAGCATCTATCATCATCCATGAGAAGTGTGAAGACTGGTAAAATGGAAATTAACCCTTTACTCAGCATCTCTCCCCCCAGAGGCATCCTCAGTGTTCTACTCAGCATCTCGAATACAAGCAAGCGCATGGCACTGCACCTGAAATTTTGGTATTCCTACCATCCTTCTAGTTGTACACCGGATGCAATACAGCGAAGTTCTGGAATAACACAAAAGAAAACAAATAACAAAAGAAGGCTGACACAAGGTCGGGAAGAAAAAAAAAAGGGAGGGGGGAAAGGAAGAAGAAATAAAAAGAAATAGGATTAACAAGGACACCAACTGGTGTTCTGTTGCTTTTCGTTTCTTTTTCTCTTTTGCGTTTCCTTTTTTTTTTTTTTTTTTTTTTTTTTTTTTTTTTTTTTTGACCCTTGTTCTGTAGCTAACTGACACCTTCGATATTTTTTTTCTTTTTTTTTCATTTATATAGCTCTATGCCAATTAGGTTAAAAGGTTACACACAGGTCACGCATTTTCTACTAAGTGCTGATTATACGCCGCCTCTGTGCCACAAGTAACCTGTAGGTGGGAGGTAGTGGGGAAGGGTGGGTGATCTAAAGGGAAAAAGATAGGTGATCTCGTGCTGAAGGTTCAAGGGATCATGTCCTCAACCAGCAGCCAAAGACATGTGGAAAGGTTTCTAATAAGTAGGAACTGGCGTCCTAAGCCAGCTCACGCACTTCTTATTCTGAACTAGAATCCCTTCCTCTGTTGCGCTGTGAAGCAAAGGATTCAAAATACAGAAAGTACAACAAGGGAGGTAGAAAACAGGGACAAGGTGGCCTCTATGGCATAGGGAGGGTGTTCAGCGAGTTGAACCATGGGTGCTGTGAGGTGGGGGTGCGTTATTAATGTCGATCATACCTCAGCTGCCTCGGCGGCCCCAATCCTCTCGTTGGGGTTGTAGGCCAGCATCTTCTCCATGAGGTCGATGCCCAGGGAGTCCACATCTTTGCAGACAGATGACAGACCCTTCCCGTTCCACTTCGGGAACACAGGCTTGTAGTCAGGGAGGCTGGTCACACCAGGCCACGTCTTCTCGTCAGGTGTCCCGAGAAGCCTGAAGATCTGGAAGAGCTCGTCGATCTCACAGTCACCAGGGAACAGGGGGGTCCTGTTCGCCATCTCAGACATGATGGCCCCACAGCTCCAACTGTCCACAACGGTGGAGTACCTCTTCTCCCCGAGAAGGATCTCAGGAGCCCTGTACCACAGGGTCACCACTTCGTGGGTGTAGGCAGGAAGCGGGATCTGTGGGGTGAGTGGGGTTTTTTTTTTTCTTTTTCATCCTGAATTCATCTACACACCTGGAATGCACGTGCAAGACCGAAGTCAGCGATCTTCAAAGTGTCGTTCACGATGAGGAGGTTCTGCGGCTTCAAGTCACGGTGGATGATGCGGTGCGAGTGGCAGAAGGCAAGTCCCTTCAGCAGCTGGTGCATGTAGGACTTCAACTTGTGGCCCTTGAAGACCTGCTTCTTGATCACCTGACGAAGATCGCTGTCGCAGCACTCGAAGACAAGGTGCATCTTGTGGGTGAAGGTGACGACGTCCAACAGGCGGACCACGTTAGGGTGGTGCAGGTTCTTGAGGATCGAGATTTCCCTCAGCTCTGTGCTGGCGATGCCCTCTGCATTGGTGTCTCCTCTGATTTTCTTGATGGCGACTGCTAGTTTGGTGATGGGGTCGTAGCCCTGTGGATATATAGCTTAAGCTTTTATACACATACCTTGTACACTTCACCATATGTCCCCTCTCCCAACTTCTGCTCCAGCACGTATCTGGTCTGGTTCATCTGACTGCTCGCCATGGTTTCTTTAGGAATGCGTGAGGGAGAAGAAAAAAAAAAGACAGCAGACGAACAAACAAAAAAAACAACAGATTGAATCGAATACACATAACTAAGAAAACAGGGGGGGGGGGGGGGTTGACACCCAGAGACAAGCGTGCTCGGCCGCTTCAGTGTCCCTGCTATAGAAGAAGGAACAGGAACATTGGGTCGAGAGCGGGGGGGGGGGGGGGGGGGGAGCTGGACTAGAATAAAAGCCAGCAGTTAGAAGAGCCAGACAGCACTTCTTCACACCGAGGAGGCGACGGGCGTAGCACTCGGAAGGCCAACCTAGTCTGGTAATATGTTCCTAAGTTACACATTTCTTTTCTTTTTTTTTTATATTTATGTTACCCTTCAAATCCGTAAAGTGTTTGATCACCGCCCGCAAAATGACGCCTCAATAAAACTTCTAAATGCCTTTTCTGGGCTGGAATGGATTTAAAACTACCAATGACCGCCATATGGATTTTTCACAAAATGTTTAACAGTGAACCTTTGGGCATTTCTTTTTGATTTTGCCCTGTGTGACTGTGGGAATCTTAGAGGAGACAAAGGGGTTCTCAGGCGGGGTCACTTTACGGATCTGAAGGGCTATTCTTTTTTTCTTTTTTTTTTTTATGTTATCATCTCTTTAACTACCGCACCGGGAATACATTGTCAGGGATGGGAACAATGATTACAATGTCAGAACGCCGGTAAAGAAAAAAAAATATCAAAAGGATTTTCCAACAACAAGCTTAGAGCAGTGGGGAGCAACATGCAGTTTAGGTTGTATAATACAGTTAGAAGATGCAGGGGGGGGGGGGAAGAAAGAAAAGGAAATAGAGAACTTTTCTTAAGTATCCTTGCAACGGATAGAATGGCAACTAGAAGTTGCCCTTTAGCTTCATTCGGGCCACTGTCGTTGGCGCGGCTCTTGACAGCAGATCGGAGATATCTCTTGGGCTGCCAGGGGCTGCATTACGTGTGGATGTTATATAAAGACTGTTTCTGGGTTTCAAAGGCAGCTGTGTTACTGGTTTGGAATTCTCTTCTTTTCGCACGCGTTCCATAGTCACCCCAACAGGTGTGATGGGTAGGATCTTTATTCTTTTCACGTGATGGTGTTGCACACGGTTTGCATTCGAGTCAACGGACCCAGCAGCCGATGCGGGTGGCGGCGGTGGTGGTGGCGGCGATGCCACCGGTGCTTCTCTTTCCCGCTGATTCACTCTCTTTCTCATCTCCTCATATTCCGTTTGCCGTGCGCTGCAAGACACCAATGCGTCTTGAAGCTTTTGTTGCAGTTCTTTCAACTCCCGGTCCTTCACCGCAAGCACTTCGTTGAAGCTATTTGACCCTTCGGCTTGTCGCTGCAGCTCTGTTTTTGTGTGGTGTATGGAAAAGAAATTGCCCCCCCCCCCCCCCAGGGCTATACTGGCAAGAAACGGGGAAACGTTTCCGTTTTCGTTTCCTTACTTTCAAGAAAGTGCTTAGAAACGCGTTTCGTGCCAGCATAGCCCTAGGCATAGTGGTGAAGCGAGTCGCATTCTCGCACAAAGAAAATCTGAGCCGAAATTCTCGTGTCATTCTCGCACGATTCTCTAGTGTGCACTTCAGATGTGCATGTGTCAAAAATAACCCCCCTCGACCGAACTAACGCGATCAATGCGTTCACGTCCGCCCCCGTGTGTGATTCACCCTCCTTGATGTCCAGGTGAAGGAGGAGGGGCTCCTCTGAGTATCCGACCAGCCCAGAAATGTTTGGCACTGGTGGCGTCTGTGCTTAACGGCAACAGGGTCTTTTCGATGCTTTGCTTCACTCTTCTCGAGCCCTTATCTCCTTCTCGAATCCGGGTCCCTTTGCCAGCAGCGTGTCTGGTGTCGGTATCTTCATGCACGAGCTCCACCAATGGGCCCCATCACGGGGCAAAGCACTGCCTGTTGAGGTCCTTCAAAGATTTTGACACTCAGACACCTGGCTTTCCCTGTTGAAGTTTCAGCCAAAAAAAATTCTCGCATCATTCTCGCAGTGTAATCCTATGGACCCCTTTTTTATGTAATCCTATGGACCCCTTTTTTTTACGTTCCCTAAGATTACACAGGGGAAGTACCAAAAAACGGGGGTTTGGGTGATTTGTGGGCACTTTCGGGGTGGTTACAGTTTTTTAAGGGCCCAAAATGCCCTTGGCGAAGAAACTGAAAAATGGCAAAAAAACGACCCCCTACCTCCCCCCCCCCCCCCCCCCCCCCCCGGGATATGTTGGCAAAGACGTGTTTCCAAGCTCGGAATAGGGATTCAGAACGGAAACGTTTCTTCGACTTCTTCACTCTTATCGTCTTGAAAAAGAACGCAGGTCATCTTCAAGAACCAAACACCCACGAACATTTCGACAATCGATGTAAAAGCCTTGGAGTACACTTTTCTGAAGACCTCCCCTTCTCTGCACCCGGAAGAAAGAAATTGGAGTTATATGTGTTGCTCGGTTTTTTTTTTGTTTTTTTTTTTTCTTTTTTTTTCTTTTGCGATGTGGATCACTATTGCAAAAGAGAAAAAAGAAAAGGAAAAAATACCATGTGTCAGATCTACTATTTTGAACGACAGCATGTTCGCACGTTCGGCCTGTATCTTCTCTTTTTCATGACTTTCTCTGAGCAGCCACTGCAGCCGCTGCAGCTCGGCAAGGTTCGTAGGCTGTGGAGGTAGCTGCACAGGCGGGGGGACCCTAACCTCTGGAACGCTCGGCTGTTGGCGGAGTTGCATCTCCAGTCTTTGTATGGTCATTCTGCTTTCGGACAGCTGAGAAGAAAGCTCTTGAAAGTTCATAACACTGGGATCTAGAAGAAGCTCGAGGAGTGCACCGCACCTACCACACTTTGCGCAGCAGAACGGGCTGCCTAAAGGATCGTGCTTTGACCGTGCTAGGGTGACGCGTGTCTTCAGAGGTAGCAAGTTCCCGTCCTCATCCCTGTCATAGGTGGTCTCGAGTGGCAGTGTTGCCCAGGCCTTCTCTGTGCCGCCTTGGCGTAGGTATTCGCCATAGCTTACAGGCACTCCGTTGTTAAGCCTGCGTTCCACACGGGCCGGAGGGAGCCGCTTTTTTCGAGGGGATAGTTTTGCTTCTTTTGCCGGGACGCCCACCGGCCACTCTGGTCGCACCCCGTATATGACCTCTATCGCCTGGTATAGATCCTCCTCGAAATCGTCGTACTTCGCCAGCAGCATGATAATCTTGTCATTCGTTGTTTCTGGGTGATGTGTTTTGTAGTATACAGCTAGATTTTCAAGCCATGGTGACCTTCTGGCATTCTCCATCGCCTCTGGGCTGAGTTGATCTGTGACCATGTTAGTACTGTTCTACACTCTTATCCATGCCTGTGAGTGCAGTGGGTTAAAGAAGAATGAAGTATGTCAAAAAAAAAGAAAAAAATAGAGGGGAAAAAAGAGGGGTGATTCAAACACATGTTTATTTTTTTTTTAATTCCACTTCTTTTTCGACTTGCTAAGGCTGCACCCACTAGGTAGGTTGGAAGTGTCTCGAGACGCTCACCCGGTTGTATTCAGTTTTACCAAAGAAGCTATTTTCAAACATCCTAAACCAGATATTCTGGACCAAATAGAAAAACATACAACCCACTTTGACCCCCCCCCCCCCCCCCCAGGGCTATGCATTTTTTGAAAAAAGGGAAACGGAAACGGAAACGGAAACGTTTCCCTATTTTGGGGCCGTTTCCTTGGCAGAAACATAGCCATTTCCATAAGAATTTTGAAAACATGGAAACGGAAACGGGAACGGAAACGGAAACGTTTCCACGTTTCCTGCCAGCATAGCCCTACCCCCCCCCCCCCCCCCCCCTAGGGCTATGCATTTTTTGAAAAGTATGGAAACGGAAACGGAAACGGAAACGTTTCCTTATGTTTCCTTAAGAAGGAAACGCGTTTCCATAAGAATTTTGAAAAGTATGGAAACGGAAACGGAAACGTTTCCACGTTTCCATGCATTTTTTGAAAAAAAAAAGAAACGGAAACGGATACGGAAACGGAAACGTTTCCTTATGTTTCCTTAAGAAGGAAGCCGTTTCCATAAGAATTTTGAAAAGTATGGAAACGGAAACGGAAACGTTTCCACGTTTCCTGCCAGCATAGCCCTAGGGGGGGTCATAAGGGGGTCGTTTTTTGCCCTTTTTCAGGCTCTTCACCAAGGGCATTTTGGGCCCTTAAAAAAACTGTAACCACCCCAAAAGTGCCCACAAATCACCCAAACCCCCGTTTCCCGATGGTTTCCGGCCCCAGAAGTGCCCAGAATCATGTTCTAATTTTGGGGCCCCTGTTTGGTACTTTCCCTATGTAATCCTAGGGAACATAAAATGAAAAAGGGCAAAAAGTGGCCCTTTTTAAGGACCATATGACCCCCCTACCCCCCCCCCCCCCCCCCCTAGGGCTATGCTGGCAGGAAACGTGGAAACTTTCCGTTTCCGTTTCCTTTTCAACATTCTTATGGAAACGCGTTTCCTTCTTAAGGAAACATAAGGAAACGTTTCCGTTTCCATATCCGTTTCCCTTTTTTAAAAAATGCATTTTTTTTTTTTCACATAGTCACAACAAGGTAGTATGAGCCTTGCCTCACACCCCACCCAAAACCTAGGACCTCTTTTTTTGAACCTTTGAAACCAAAAGTTCCAAAAAAATGCAAGCCCCAGCCTAAATTTGGGCCTTTGTGACACAAAAAACACAAAGAAATTTTTTGGTCCCAAGAGTCCCCTGAGTCCCCTCCAGACCCCTGAAAATTTCAGGGGACTCCTGTCAGTGTTGTTATGAGAATGGGTTGCCCCCCTGAGATTTTCGGGGGGGCACAGGGGGGCAGGGGGGCAAAAAAAAATTTTTTTTATAGTGTCCAAAAAAATTTTTTTTCCACCCAAAAAAAGTTGTCAAAGACACCCAAAAATTTCTCAAAAGTACCTATCCTAGGCCTTAATAGAGGCTTTTAGTGAAGTGGGGTGAAAGTGAGATGTTTGGGGGTCAAAAAAAAAGGTGCCCAAAAAAAATTATTTTTCACATGAACAAGTGGTCAAAAACACCTGAAAAGTGGTTTTTTACCTCAGAAAAATTGATTTTTTTCCATAAGGGTACCTATATCAGGCCTAGTAATGGTCTATCTGTTGGTTTTCTCTCCTTTATGACTTACCCTTCTCATTCTTTGTATTTACCCCCCCTTTTTTTTACTGTACTTTATTGGGTGCATGGGGTGCTGGGAAAAAAAAAAAAAAGGTGTCCAAAAAAATTGTTTTTCCTCCCAAAAAAAGTGGCCAAAAACACCCTTAAATTGATTTTTTCTCAAAAAATAATTTTTTTCCCCTCAAAAATACCTATTCTAGACCTTAATAAGGCTAATAGTGAAAGTGAGATGGTCATGGGTCAAAAAAAAAGTGCCCAAAGAATTTTTTTCCTCACAAAAAAAAATTGTCAAAAACACCTGAAAAGTGATATTTTACCTCAGAAAATAAGATTTTTTCACAAAGGGCATCTGTACTTGGCCTAGTAATGGTCCATCTGTCATTTTTCTTTCCTTTATAACTTACCTTTCTCATTCTTTGTATTTCCCCCCCCCCCCCCCCCCCTGTTTTTACTGTACTTTATTGGCAGGTTGTTTTAAAAAATGGCTGGCAATATTAGGGTTGAAAGGTCCCAGGATTGAGGTGAAGAAGGTGCCACCACTGACACACTGCTATTGTTGGCAAAGCACTGGAGGTGAAGGAGATTGCAGCCAGGAGGAAAGACCAACTGCTATTGCTGGGCAAAGAACCAAAAAAATGAAATAAATTCCACAAAAAAAACCAAGTAAGGGTAAAAGGTTTGAATACATAGGTTAAATGGGCTATTAAATTCTTTTTTGATTAAGTAACCACAGCTGGGTACTTTAATTTTCAACCCATTTTGGCAACACTGGGACTAAAAAGTTTTGATTAGGAGATTTACACTTTCTTTATTAGGTTTAAAAATTAAATAGGTTCAGAAAAAAACTAAAGAATAAATTCAAATGTGTGAAATTGTGTGTTTCCTGAAAAGTGAGTAAAAAGGTGGTAGAATGATATAAATCTTAAATTTTCAGAAGAAAGTTGATTCCTTGAAGAAAAAAATTCAATTAGGTAACCACAGCTGGGAAACCTACTTCAAGCAGTGATGGGTGAATCCTAATTAGGACTAGACTGGACTGGACTGGACTGGACTGGATCTGGTGTGAATTTCAACCCAATTATGCCAGACTGACCAGACTGGACCAGACCAGACCAGACCAGACCAGACTGGACCAGACCAGTGTTGGTCCAGACCCTTGAGGGACTCAGGGGACTCCAAGGGACAGGACAGGAGTCCCCTGAAATTTTCAGGGGTCTGGAGGGGACTCAGGGGACTCTTGGGACCAAAAAATTTCTTTGTGTTTTTTGTGTCATAAAGACCCAAATTTAGGCTGGGGCTTGCATTTTTTTGGTACTTTTGGTTTCAAAAGTTCAAAAAAAGAGGTCCTAGGTTTGGGTGGGATCTTAGGCAAGGCTCATACTACCTTGTTGTGACTATGTAAAAAAAAAAAAAAAAAAGAAAAAAAAATTAAAAAAAATGTCTTGGGGTTTAGGGACCAGCTTTGAAAAAAAAATATTAAAAAGAGGCTTGCAAGAAAAGTACAATGCAAAAAAAAAAAAAAAAAAAAAAAAAAAAAAAAAAAAAAAGACCTGGCATGGCCTTATCATGACAAAAGTACAACACAAATTATGTAAAAAAAAAAAAAAAAAGAAAAAATCTAACTTTCAGTTATGAAAGGGCAGCCCTTCTGGGAGTTTTTTTTAGAAATTTCGACACAGAAAATATTTTATACACTGTATGGTACAATATAAAACGACACTTTGGTGTGTTGTGTTGTGTTACTTCACATTTTTTGTGTCAAGTGAATGAAATGTGAACAGAAAACACATCATGTTGCTTCACATTGTGTTGCATTGCTGTCAGAGTCAATGTGTATTTATACAGTATTTAGCCTTTGTTTATCATTTTCTTTGTATTATTTTTTACAATTAACAGATAAAATGATTGTGGTACTTGTTCTGCTTCTGTTCTTCGTTCCCAACACCAAAGCTGTGCCAAGTAGTGAAGAAGGTGAAAGGGGTGCAGAGGGTGCAGAGGATAAGCCACCAGAAACATGACTGCCAACTCAATATGGCATGGCATGGGCTATGTTCAGGTAAATCTGAACTAGAGGAGGAGGAAGAAGAGGAGGAAATCAATACAAAAATGAAGAGAAAGGTTTAAACATTTGAAAAAAAAAAAATAATAAATAAAATAAAGAAGCACAAAAGAGAAAGTTCAAGTACAAGCAGCAGCAGTGGCAGCATTGATGGACGCATCTCAATGCAAAAGGCATCAACTGTGTTCTCACAGAAATATGTGAAAACACAAGACCTTACCCAGACTGGCAACAAGAATGGCCTCAGCCATGATGAAATGTTGCATTTCATGAAGGGGAAAGGAGAAGGCACAACCTTCAGAGCCCACTTCTGGGGCATTGGAGGGGAGCAACACAAGAAACCAACACAGGACGACATGGTTTCTGTCTGGGATGGGAAGATTGTTGGCATCTTGCCAGGTGTTGCTGTTTCATGTGAGTATGCACAGGATCCTGGGTACCTGCACCCAGTGATGGGTGAATCCAGTCCAGTCCAGTGTACCCATTTTACCAGACTGACCAGACTGACCAGATTGGCCAGACTGACTGGACTCAAAAATTTTCTGCAATTTTTGACACACCTGCAAACACTTTTTTTTCAAATATTTTTGGACAATGATTTTTTTTTTTTTTTTTTTTGCCTTTTTTTTTTTTTTTTTTTTTTTTTTTTTCTTCTTCTTCATACCACAGACATGCACAGCTCCATCAAGCCATTTGCACCTATCTACTCTGGTGCACTGCAGCTGCAGGTATGTACAAATGTCTGGAAATGTTGTATTTGGATGTAATACAACCCGGCTGTGGTGATCAATGTGGAACACAGAAGAAGCTACAACCTGGCCATGGTGAGAGATATATGAGTTAAAGGACCTGCACAAGACTACTTGATTACAGGGGGTACACCACAGCTTCTTCTGTGTCCTTAATGCATGCAGTGTGCAGCTCAACCCCAGCTGGTGCCCTAAGTAGTTTACTCACCCTGAGCATCTGCAATTTGTTCTTCCACTCAGGGTGCTACAGGTGATGACCAGCCAAGTGGATGGAGGAAATGCCTGTTCATCGTGTTGGTGGTGCCTGCACAAGAACTGTTAACTTGATACAGGGGGGCACTGCAGCTGAGTTGTAGCTTCTTCTGTGTTCTGTGTTGTGTTCTTAATGTGTGCAGTTGCAGCTTAACCCCAGCCATAGCATCAGCCTGGGGTAACCAAGATTCTGCACTCGTGTGGTTTGCTTGGTGATGACTGATGAGGAGGTCAACAGTGAACAACACATCTGATGTTTTTCTTATATTTTCATGTTCCCCACCACCTGAAAAAGAAGATAAAGGTTTTTTTTTTTTTTTTTTCTTCATTTCTCATTGTTTTTGTTGTTGTTGTCATCTCTCAGTACCTGTGTAACATCTTTTCTTGTAGACATCTGTTTATATGTTTGAACTCTGCAGCAAAAAAAAGGGGGGGATGTGGTGTTGTGGTTGTATCTTGTATGGTCTGGTTCAGTCCAGTCCAGTCTGGTCTGGTCTGGTCTGGTCTGGTCCAGTCTGGTCAGTCTGGTCAGTCTGGCATAATTGGGTTGAAATTCATGCTGGATCCAGTCCAGTCTGGTCTAGTCCTAATTAGGATTCACCCATCACTGTTTTCAGGACCAAATTGGGTGTTCAAAAAAAAAACAAAATTTTTTTTACCCTCCCAGTGTGTCATGAGGAGTTACCCCCCTGAAATTTTTGGATTTTTACTTACTTTTTACTTCAGAATATAGTTTAGAGATGTGTATTCCACCTAAACACCTTTCTGAACTTTTTGGTTTGCAGAAATGGGTTTTTACAGTGTTTTAAATATAAATTTCATGATTTCTGGCTTTTTCCAGAAAAAAAATTTTGGGGTTAAAAACAGTGTTGGTCAGTCCCCTCCCATCCCCTAAAATGGAATACAGGCCTGGATGGGACTCATGGGACTCCATGGGATGGGACTCGATGGGACTCACAGGACTCTCCCCAACACTGTCATTATTTTTGATAGTTTTGCAACTTTTTTTTTTTTTTTTTTTTCCCTTTGGAAAAAAAAAAAAAAAAATGGGGAAAAAAAAAAAAGAGAAAAAAATCTTTGATTTTTTTTGACATACATGATGTGTTTACCTTTTTTTTTTCCCCCTTCTTTTTTTCTTGTCTTCTCACATTTTTTCACACACCTAAGCCAAGCTGTTGTTTCTGCTTTCCACATCAAATGTTGTATTTGGATGTAATAGAAAAGGGGGGAAATAATAAATAATATGTATAAGAGGAGGGTGTGTATGTTTATACAACCTGTGTAAACAGATTGGTTCCTTGCTTTCAGCACTGTGCCCCTGATGTGTGCAATGTACAGCTCAACCCCTGCATTGCACTGCCTGTTTGTTGCACATATTTTCATGTTATCCCCCCCCACCTGAAAATAATATATAGGAGATAAATATATGAGTTAAAGGAGGCCGGTGTTGGCAGCACCCTGCACAAGAACTGTCTACTTGATTACAGGGGGCACACCACAGCCGAGTTTTAGCTTCTTCTGCATTCTGCATTGTTTCCTTAATCACTGTGGCCAGGATGTAGCTTCTTCTGCATTCCACATCATGCCCTTAATCACTGCAGCCAGGTTGTAACTTCTTGCATTCCATGTCATTTCCTTAACCACCATGGCTGGGTTGTAGCTTCTTCTGCATTCTGCATTGTGTCCTTAATCACCACGACCGAGTTGTAGCTTTTTGTGTTCCGTGTCATTTCCTTAATCATGATGGCTGGATGGCTGGGTTGTAGCTTCTTCTGCATTCTGTGTCATGTCCTTAATGTGTGTGGTGTTCAGCTCAACCCCAGCCAGGGCACCCCAGGTAACCAAGATTCTGTGCTCATGTGGTTTGCTCAGTGATGACAGATGAGGAGGTCAACAGTGAACAACATCTGATGTTTTTCATATATTTTCATGTTATCCCCACCTGAAAAAGAAGATAAAAGATTTTTTTTCTTTTTTTTTTTTTCTTTTTTTTTTTTTTTTTCCTACCAACAGTCAGCACCCCCATGCACACTGAAATTTTTTTTTCTTTTTTTTTTTTGTATATTGTGCACCAGGAGGTGCACATTGTGACACCTGCTTTTCCCTGTGCAGCATAGTGGTACATGTTATAAAACACGTGTCATGTTGTGCACCCTGTGTTGCATACATCATGTAGAACATCAGGTATGTGAAATATGGTGTAAAATATGTCACAACACACCACATGGTGTGGTCGAAAATTTGCAGTGTTGGGGTGGTTTGTGGGCCAGACCCCTCAGACCACCAGTCTGGCCAACACTGCCCATCCCTTTTTTTACTTTTTTTTTTTTTTTTTTTTTTGCATTGTACTTTTCTTGCAAAGGCCTCTTTTTAATATTTTTTTCAAAGCAGGTCTCCAAACCCCCTGACATTTTTTTTAATTTTTTTTTTTTTTTTATGGGGGAAAAAGTGCATGCTCAGTGTTGGGGGGGGTCCAGAATAGTGGTTTTATCTGCCTCTTTTCACCCATGGGATGGAAAAGCATTTTTTTTTTTTTTGCATAGCCACAACAAGGTAGTATGAGCCTTGCCTCACATCCCACCTAAGATCCCACCCAAACCTTGGACCTCTTTTTTTGAACTTTTGAAACCAAAAGTACCAAAAAAATGCAAGCCCCAGCCTAAATTTGGGTCTTTGTGACACAAAAAACACAAAGAAATTCCTGTGTAATATTTTTATTTTCTCTTAAGATTTATCGTGCCTTGTGTGTCTTTTGAAGAAAAAAAAAAAAAAAAAAACATTCTCAAGTCCCCCTTTTTAAAAAAAAAAAAAAAAAAAAAAAAAAAAAAAAAAAAAAAAAAAAAAAAAAAAAAAAAAAAAAAAAAACCAGTGAAGTCATGCCTGGCATCTTCCCTGGGCCCCTTGGTCCCCATTTCAGAATGGGTGCTTGCTGGGCAGTTGTTTCCAGACTGGCACATAACAGTTGAAAAGCTGTTGTTGCTCATCATGAACCCGTTTTTGGGCCTGCCTGGGCCTACTTGCTTCTTCACTGGGGCAAGATTAGGTACATTCTGGTGGTTTTCTTTGGATTGTTACCACCATTGACTGGACTTTCCTTGGATTGTTTCCACCACAAACCCAATTCCCACATCTGTTGTACAAGGGTAACACCAGTATAGAAGTTATCAATGCTGGGGTACAAGGGGAATGCTACTGATGCTGAGCCATCCACCAGGTGGACATGAATAGTGGCATCAACAAGTCATGTGGGGTGTGCTTTCAGACTGAGCATGATGTTCACTTCATGTCAAGCAAGATGCCATTGAAGGCACCACAGGAGATATGGGAGAATGTTGTGAGAGCTTTCATTGTCATGCTTGGGCTGCAGGACAAGAAGCTCAAAGCAGAGCTCTGCCACCAAGACATTTGGTTGCCATGTTGTCCTTTTTGGCATCATAAGCATTGGTGCTTCTGCAGTGATCACATGGTACACCAATCCTGTATGTGAGTCAGGGCTCCCAAACACCAGCACCCCCTACACTTGATCCTTCACCAAGTGGAAGGTAATATGCCAAGTGCTGAGATACCTCACATCAGGGTCCACAATGCTGTGTTTGATTGCTTTTTCACACTTTTACAATGGTATTAGCACTGTGGGCAGTAGATTGACAAGTTGAACACAACCCTGTGTCAGATCCTGTCTGGTGCACAGCCTCACCTGTCCTCTTTGCAGGCTGGAATACTCTGAAGCAATGCCTACTGTGTGACTTGATCATACTCTCATCAATGATTGATTCTCTGGGGGAATAGTGTTGCAGACAGGTAGGGGAGCAAGAATCTTATTTTTTGCAACCTGTCTGTCTCTTCACCCCTCCAAAATGCAACGACCACTGTAA
>OZ025706.1:482565-513161 GCA_964019335.1 Diplonema japonicum | reverse complement strand
GGGAGGAACTACCGGAGGAGAAGGGGAAGAGGGGGAAAAGGGGGGGCTTGCGTTTTTTACCGCCACGGAACTCCAAAGGGTCCGATAGACGGCCAAATTGTTGAACATGCTTGCGCGAGGGAAGTCGGAAAAAAAGAAGAGCGGGACGGAGAAAAGGAAAAGGGGAAAAGGGAAGAGGGAGAAAAGGACCTTCTTTCTTTCCTTCCTTCCTTCCAGGACAGGATCGCCTCCAACCCGTGTACCTCTTTGTTCACGGTGAGAATCCCCTCCTCCCTCCCTTTTCTCCCTCCAGACCACCGTGGGTTCCTTGCTCCTCCCCCTCTAAGCCTTATCTGGGTTTGGAGAAAGAGGTTCGGGAGGTTAACCAACGATTCTAAAGCTACAGTTTCTGTACTTTATTGGTACCCAATCTGATCCATGATCAATAAACCATATACAGAATTTCTTGTACCTTCTCGACCACCTCCCCTTCCAAGGAGAGGAACTCGAGACACTTTTTTTTTCTTTAAAACTGCTATATTTCGTTCGTTCGTTCGTGTATCCGTCCTCTGCTCTCCCGTTTTGCGCGGGTTCGCATCTGGATTTCTTTTTCTTTTTCGAGAAAGAAAAATAGAAGCAAGGACCAGAGCCAACAGCATCTTCTTCAAACGGATTTTTACCCTCCTCTCTAAGCCTTATCTGGGTTTGGAGAAAGAGGTCCGGGAGGTTAACCAACGATTCTAAAGCTACAGTTTCTGTACTTTATTGGTACCCAATCTGATCCATGATCAATAAACCATATACAGAATTTCTTGTACCTTCTCGACCACCCCTCCTTCCAAGGAGAGGAACTCGAGACACTTTTTTCTATTATTATTGAGAAGTCAGTTGCCGCCATTTTTTTTTTTTTTTTTTTTTTTTCCCGTTTTCTTATTTTTTTTCTTCTATATTTAACCCTTAAACGGCCAACTGCTTCTGTAGAAAAGCAGTTATTTAAATTCAACAATAGGTTTTGAAAGGTCTTCCGGCGCTTATTTCTACTTTTCTTATTATTTTATTTTTTTTTTCTTTTTTTTTTTTTTCTTTTATATATATAATTTTTTTTTTATTTCAAAAAAATAAAAAAAAAAAAAAGTTTAGAGGATACAGCACCAGGGCTTCCCACGTGATCACTCACCGCAGTACTAACCTGGCCTGCTGGTGCTTAACTTCCCAAATCAGGCGGGATGGGGTGCATTCACCAGAGTATGGCCGTATCCGAGGAGATGGGTAAAGTTAGAACACGGGTGGGGGGGGGTGTGGGCTATCGGGATGGGAGGGGCCGTGGGGGTTTCGGGGCCCTCTCCCCTCCCGACCCCTGTGTAAAGAAAGGGTTGCCAATCTCGACAGCAAGTCCCCCCGTGAAGACCTCTCAGGTTCGACAACGGGGTGCTCTATGCTGTTCCTGGGTGCGGGAAGAAGGTGCAAACGTGGTGCCCCTGTTGCAAAACCCCCTTATGCAAAACGTGTTTTTTACCCTTGCATGCTACCCCAGCTGGAAAAAAAACTCAAAAGTTGCTTTTTTCATCCCACAGCCCCAAAAAGTCTCCAGACTGACCTCAATCCTAGAGTTCAGGGCACCAAATAGGGCTGAATGCTGCCCTTTTTAGCCCAGCCATAGCTCCACGGACCCCCCAAAATCGGACATAAAAAGTACACTTTCAATCCCCCTCTTACACACATAGTTAAGTGTTCTCATCTGAATCTGGCACCTGGAATTGAAAATTTTAGTACCGTTTACCTTTCCTTGCACCTTCCTATGGTTGCATGCTGTCCTTTTTTTTGAGTATTTAAAGCAACAACGAAAATGGGGGGGTACCGTAGATAGGCTCCGGGCGTTTAGGGGTTATATATATAATTTTTTTTATTTTTTTTTTTTATTTCAAGGGGGTGCATCTTTGAACATGTGGGCGTTCGGGAAGGGTAAGATAAAAATCGGTCACCTCGGGGGCCTCCTCCTGAAAGGGGTCCCACCACCACCCCCGACCGACTCGTGCCCACCCCCCCTGTGTAAAGATCACCCTTCTTGTTACAGAAAATATCTACTTGGTGCGTCCGCGAGCTGTTCCTCTGACGACACCCATTCGACCTCCCACTCATATCCTCCGAGGTTCCTCACAATCTCCCTGCAAATGCTGTTGAAACGGATGCCCGTCGCCTTTCTGTTCTTCAAAGCGAAATAGAGGAGCTGTGAGTCTGTCTTTATCATGAGCTTCTCTTCCTTACTCCCCTTCTTTGCCCAATCTCTTGTGCCTTCCAGCAGCGCCAACGCCTCCAGCACGTTTATTGATTGTTCGGTTTGCTCTTCTGACCATTTAAATGCCTTAGTTATCTTTCTTTCTTCCAATATATACGCTCCACCTTTCATAGACGCATCTGCCTCCATAGTACTTCCTTCCCCGTTAATTGTTTCCTTCTCACGTCCACAGGTTCATTCTTCACGATCTTTTGTACGACCCACCTCAGGTCCCGCATGGCTGCAGTCCACCATGTAGCTTTGCTGTTCCAGTTCTTTTTTCCCTTCGCTATATCCTTCGCCTGCCTCGACATCCATATTTTCAAATGCACAATTTCAAAGTGATCAATTTCCAATACTCTCGCTGCCCACATTATCCCTCCAATGATCTTCCATGTCGTTCTTAAATCGAACTTAGAGGGTGACACCAGAAACAACGCCGCAGCCTTGTCAAACTTCTCAACCCACTTTTCTTTCAGCGATACTTCTTTCCTCTCCATATCCACTTTCATGCCTAGTATGTCCTCTTTTGTCTTCGTACTATGATCCTCTTCTTTGAACACTGCTCCACAATCATTTACCACACCTTTTATTTCTTTCACGGCCTCTTCCACATCTTCTCTACTTTCTACTTATTATAAAGTTGTCCACGTAGGCCATGCTTCGAACCTGGCACCTCGCCCTCCTTTCCATCTCTTCATTCATCGCTACTGCCACGGTCTGTGCCACCCACACCGACCATGACCATCCCATGGCCAGCACTACCAGTTGAAATAATCCCCATGTCGTCCTCAAGGTGAAGTAGTCCTTCAAGCCTCTTGCGCCTAGTTGGTAGAACCAGGACTTTCCCACCGCCATGATGATCCTGTCCGCGTATCCACTCCTCGTCGCCGGTGAAATTCCGTCCACCTGCTTCCTCGCCAACCACAGCAGGGCCGCGTCCTCCAGGCATGCTCTCGGCGCTTCCTTCTCCCTGAAATCTGTCATCGCCTTCAATACCAGCGCCACCTGCTTCAGTGTCGACGGTGCCCTTACCTTCTCCCACGTTTGTTCCAGTATTCTCTTTTCTTCTTCTAGTCCGCTCGCCGCCTTTTCCATACCTAAATTTTTCTTTATTCCAAAAACACTCAAACACTGTATTATTCTTTCTAAGTTGCTCATCTCTTCCCATGTTGCATCCCGGGGCCCCGAAAACCCTTTCCCGAGGCCTGCTGGCTTTGCGCTCCAAACCCTTTACCACCCTTCCACGTCGAGTTACCTGCGTTCCATCCCTTGCCATTGGGTCCGTGGTATGTTCCGTGATAGGTTCCGCCATAACCCTGTCTCCCGCTCTGCGTTCCTTTTTCTCCTGCTTTTTTCAATACTGTCTCAAACGTCTTGTACCTTTCTCACCGCGTCTGGCATTTTCTGTTCTTTCACGATTTCCTGCATCGCCTCTACTCCTTAGCCCCACCTTCCTTACATCAAGCCTAATTTTTTTTAGGAGAAAATAAAAAAGGCACCTGAGGGATTTGAACCCTCGACCTCACGCTTACTGGGCGTGCGCTCTAACCAACTGAGCTAAGGCGCCTACATTTTTTTAATAATTAATAATTAATAAATGAACCACTGACGTGCGAAGCAAAGGCTGGGGGGGGGGACAGAACAGGTGGACCAAGGGTCTCCCTGTATCTAACGAAAGGGGGAAAGGAATGAGATAACCTTGAAACTTCCGCTAAACTATCCATACGTACCGAGGACGGAGGTGGGGCCGGTTCGTGGGCTCCAGTGTTCGCGACTTCGCCCACCTCCGTGACCCCGGCAGCTCTCCAGCCCGCTTCCCAAGCCAGCACCCTTCGGGCGAACCTCCGGGTTTTTGAGGAGTGGGGTACCTCGTCCGTGCTCGCCCTCACGAGCGGCACACTGGCACGGAGGCATCCCCTTCAGCCAGCTTTGTTGGGCGGCGGAGCCTTAGAAAATTCAAAACAAAGGGAAATGATACGGGGGGATGTGTGAAGGGGCGGGGAAAGGTGAAGACAGAAGTTGGGGTGCACGACAGGGTAATAATGGGAAACACAGGGGGAGGGGGAGAGGGTTCACTAGTACTTTTTGGTTCACTTTTTTCTGTTCCTTTTTTTTTTTTTTTTTTTTTTTTTTTTTTTCTACGTCCTGCGATTGCGGTCAGCGGCTCGGCGGTCGTGAGAGTCTCAGATGAGGTCCATCCTCTTCAGGTAGGAGGCGGTTTCACTCACCCTCATTGTGAGCATCTCCTTCGTGGTCGTGGGGATGTCATCCCCGAAGATCTCTTCGCGGACCTTGTCTCCAGCTGGGCACCCGATCAGCAGATGGTGTCTGTCCTGGATCGAATGGCACGAGAGGCAACGTATGTCATTCTGGACGGGTTTCGACAGGAAACCGCAAGTCAGGTGGCTCCTGCCCGTTCGCAGTCTCGTTATCTGTACCTCAACGTGTCTGCAGGACAGTTCCTTCAAGGGGAGGTACCTCGCGCCGATCTCCTCTCGGTACTTTTTGTCCCGACCTGTCTTCTCCCACGAGGCTGCCCAGTCGCGGTTCACCGACCTCTTGATGAGGCTCTTTGTGGTCATCAGGTCCGTCGGGCCGTCCGGTGTCGACTCCTTTGCGGCGCGTTTGGCGTGTCGGTCGGCTTGCTCGTTACCTGGTAGGCCGCAGTGCCCGGGAACGTACTGGATGATGGTGGAGAGGCCTTGGCGGTCAAGCGCGTCCAGCCATTTCCAAGCCAGCAGTTCCTCCTTCTGCCTCATCTCTCTGTTGCCCTGCATCAGTCTTCGGATCACCGACTGGGAGTCCGAGCACAGCAGCACTACTCCTGTCGTCACACCTTGTCTCCGGGTATGGTACAGTGTCAATTGCAGCCCCAGGTTCAGCGCTTTCAGTTCGCATCGGTAGGCCGAAGTCACTGCTCCTCCGCTCTTGCGTGCCTGCTTCGGTGTGTCAGACCCGATCCTTATCACAGCTGCCGAACCGCCGTTCCTGTGTCCGGTGACTGACCCGTCGGTGTAGACGATCACATCTGGGATGCCGTGCCTCCTGATCGATTCGAAGGCCGCTCGGAGTTTGAGACTTTTTTCGTCCTTCTTGTGTACCTTGCGGACTAGGTCGGGGTGGAACAGGACTTTGGGTTGGACCCATGGAGGGAGCTGCAGGTCTGCGCTCTGAGTGACTGAGTGGTGTGGTAGGTCTTCGCGTTCCGGCATCCCGTGACTCTTCGCCAAGTCGAGCGCGGTGTTTCGCCAGCTTTTCCCGTACCACATCTGACCCCCGGATATCTTTGTTGCCTTCTCCGCTGTTGTCCCCGGTTGACGCTGTGCCTTCTCGTAGAGCACCAGGGTGTCGTGTTCCAGCAAGGATTCAATCTCCCAGATGCCCGCCTCTGACCTGGTCACCGTCGCGGAAGTCTTGTCGAAGCATCCCGTTATCAACCTCGCTGCTGTGTATTGTAGCGAGTCGAACTCGGCCAGAGCAGCATGTCCCACGAAGTTGCCGTAAGCACCGAGACAGTAGCGCAGAACCGGTTGGACGTACGTCAGGTACAGCGTCCTTAGGGTGTGCTTGCGGCAGCCCCACCTTGTTCCGGCGAGTTTGCGCAGCAGGCGAAGACGGCTGTTGATCTTTCCCTTCACCTTCTGCACATGCTCGTGGAAGTTCATGCTTTCGTCGAAGGTGACGCCAAGATATTTAGCCTCGCGTACCACCTTGACTTTCGCCCCACTCGAGGGGAAGCGGGCGTTGATGAGGTTTGCGAGACTGTCGTGCGAGTTCCAGAACTGTCCCTCTACCGGCATGAACTCTGTCTTTTCCTGGGACAGTTTCATCGAGAACGTCTCGCACCATCGCTCCGTGAGGCTCACCGCGCGTTGCACCTTCTTGTTCAGCTCGGCAGGACTCCCCGCCTCCAGCACTATCGCTATGTCGTCTGCGTACACTACCGCGTCGATTCCAGCCTTCCTGTACAACCTGGCCAGGTCGTTGACGTAGATGGAAAAGAGCTGCGGGGCCAGGATGGTGCCTTGGGGTACGCCCCCTGTCATTGTCTTCACGCAGCCGTGTTCCCCGTTCACACAGACGGAGGCTTTACGTTGGTCGAGGAAAGAGGTGATCCATTTCACGAGCTTGGGAGGGTAACCGTCGCCTATCAGCTTTGCGATCACTCCCTTGTGCCAGACTGTGTCGAAGGCTCCTTTGAAGTCGAACAGCAGGAGACCCCCCAGACCTTGGCTCAGCCTGACACTTTTGAGCTTTGAGGCGGCGTACAGCACGTTTTCCTCCGTGGACCTCCCTTTCCGGAAACCCGCCTGCGATGTGTGCAATTGCCTTACCCGTCCTGTGTCCTGCAGGAAGCACATCCTGTCCTTGACTATTCGCTCCAACGTCTTCACGATGTTTGACGTCAGCGCGATCGGCCTGTACGAGGCGGGTTCGGATTGGTCTTTGCCCTTTTTCATGAGGGGGATGATGGAAGACCGCCTCCATTCGGCAGGGACGACACCGGTCTGGAGGGATGAGTTGTAGAGGAGGAGTAGAACTTCCCTGGCCACCGGTCCCAGGTACTTCAGCATTTCGTTGTAGATGCCGTCTGGGCCCGGAGCCTTGCCCTTCTTCAGCCTTCGCAGCACCGAGTCCAGCTCGTCCTTCGTTACCAGGGGGAAGTCGTTGTCTGTCCCGGGCTTCGCGTCCTTCTTGATGGTGGTGATCACTTCCTCCGACTTGGCAGTCGTCCTTGGGGAGCAGGCCCTCGCGTAGTGTTCGACGAGTACACTGGCCTTCTCCCTGTCGGTGGTGGCGATACCGTTTCCTCGTCGGAGCGGGGCTATTGGTGGCTTCTCGCTGCGACCGTCGAATCTGCGGATGACCGAGAAGGCTTGCGTCAGGTTTCCGTCCTTGGACAACTTCTTGGTGTAGTCGCCCCAGGCAGCCTGCTTCCCGCTCGTTATCGCCCTGCTCCATCGCCGCTAGACGTGCCAGGTCTTCGTCGTTCCCGTCGTGATCCTCGGACAACAGCTTCGCCTTCAGTGTGCTTCGTCGCCTTGCGAGTGCGTCAATCTCGTCGTTCCACCAAACCTTCCCTTTCTTCTGTCCTTTCCTGGGGACGCACGATTCGGTTGCCGATAGAAGAAGTGTGCGAAACTCAGCGTTTAGCCTTATCGGGTCTCTGGCCCTGAGCAGCCTGCTGCACTTTTCTTCCATCGTCTCCCTGTACGCGCTCCTTGCCTCCCTCCCCCAAGAGTAGAGTACTCTTCTGGTCGGTTGGCTGACTCCCCCTCTCAGACTGAAGAACATCGGAACGTGGTCTGAGCCCATTGCTGGCAACGTCCTCCAAGAAGATTTGTCGAACTCTGCGCCGCTCATTACCATGTCCGGAGAGGTTGGGTTTCCTGACGGGTTCAGGATCGTGGCTTCGCTGCTCTTGTTCCATGTGCTGTAGCCCCATCGCAGCATCCAGCTGTGCAGTATTTCTCCCAGCTTATTCGGTGTGCCCCTTTTGTCCCACATCGTGTGGTGGGCGTTCATGTCACCGGCGATGATGGTGTGACTGTCATGAGGCAGCTCTGCCGGGCGGAAATATTTCTCGGGGGGTGGTCTGTCGTCGCCGTCTCTACCCGTTGTCGGAGGCAGGTACAGGTTGACGAGTCTGTACGGCTTCCGGTTGGGCAGCGAGATCTCTACGTCGAGTCTTTCCGTCACGTCGCTGGGTTTCTGAAGAACTTCGATCTGTTTCGACGGTATCGATTCTCTGACCAGTGTGACGAGACCCCCTCCGCTGATTTGCTTTCCTCTTTTCACCGGTCGTGTTCGGTCTCGGCGGTATGCCTTGAACCCAGTGAAGACTCCGGTTATATCTTTCGACGGCCTCAGGAAAGTCTCTTGGAGTAGGAGCACGTCGATGTTGTGTGTCTCAATGCCCTTCAGCAGCTGCGCTGTGGTGCTCACCGTTAGGGATCTGACATTGAGAGACAGTACGTTGATGTTGTTGGGTGGTGGTGTTGTGTTGGAGTGTGCCTGTGAGAGAGAGGAAGTAGAGGGGACGGGAGGGAGAGAGTGTTCAACTCTTGTTGTCTTTTCGGTGGTTGGACCGGGGTTCGCTTCTATGTCCCCGCAGCTCAGTAAGTGTTTTCCGTGCGGACCGCTGGCTGCGGGATTTCTGCGAATGTGAAGATTGCCTGTGTGGTCACCCCTAGGTCCAGGCCTTTGGATACTGGGTAATACTTCGTCACCGGTGACGGGAGTTTGTGAGTGCTTGTTTGGGGAGGAATTGTGCGTGGAGAGAGGGAAAGATGAGGGATGGTGATGTGGTGATGATGTGCTGCCTTTGCGGTCACCCCAGCTTCCAGGGCTTGAGAGGCTGGGTAGTACTTCATCTTCGTTTAGATGGGGTGTAGTGTTGGGGGTTTGGGAGTAGGGACAGGGAGTGAGAGACGGTGTGGGAAAGGGGGTGAAAGGGGTGTTATTGCACGGCCCTTAGTACTGGCCTTCAACCTTCCTTTTTACGGGAGGGTTCACCTTGTGCAGGGGCGTTGTCTGCGAGGGGGTGGTGTGTAGGGTTGTCTGCCTAGTTGTGGCAACTCCTACGAGCCTTTCGGCTGGTGGGGGGGTGTCGTAGCATAAAGGTGCTACGGTACCCTTTCTCTCCGGTGTCGCAGCGTGCCTGGGGCAGTCTGGGGTGTCAGTCCCCTCGTCAGCGCCATCGGTGGACGGCACGTGTCCCCTCTGTTCTGGGGACCCGTCTGCCTCCTCGGAGGTTCCTGGTGGGGGGGCTCCTGTAGTCAAGTGGATGAGTAATCTGTTCATCCCTTGCTTCAGCTCCTCCACCGACCGCTCCGTCCTCTCCGATGACGCCTTCAAGGAAGAAATCTCCCCCCTCAGGCCACCAAGCTCGCCCTCCACCAGGCCCACCCTCCTGTTCAGCTCCTCAGTCCTCTCGTCCGTACGCACCCCTCTCATCTCCACCTCTTCCACCTTCCTCTCGCACGCCTTCTCCCACAGCCCTTTTTTTTTTTTTTTTTTTTTTTTTTCAAAATACCAATAGGTGCCACCATGGGGGAGCAACACCTGGGAAGGGGAAAGGTGAAGGGAAGCATGGAAATATTACAGGGAGGGCGAAGACCAGTTCTTCTGCAATCAGATGGAGCTGTGGACTCCGCCAACCCGTGCACCTGTTTGGAACAGCCGAAGAGGGCTGAATTACTTTAATTCCAAGCCGCGTAGACCTACGTGACTCGGACGGGGACCTTGACCCCAGTTCGTCGTTTTTCGCAACTGGGACCTCTGGTGACCGGAACTGGCCCCGGTCGCCCCCTCGAGAGGGATTTGCTCCATTGAGCGAAACATGAAAGGGTGAGAGTAAAATCTCTCAAAATCAAAAGGGGAAGCGAGTGTGCGTGTGCGCATGGGGATGATAGGGGAAGCATTTGCTCTCCCCGCTGCACTCCGGCTGGCGGGGGGAGGGGATGGCCGTACCACACTCGTTCGTGCGAAGATGAGAGGACTCATCTGGGCAACTTCAGAGTAGGCCGGGCCATCCGTTTTTGACTACAATGTCAGGGCACACGATAACAAGAGGATGTTAATTTTAAAAATTTAAAAGTTTAAAAGGGGACGGGCATACTGGTAAGAGAAAGGCCAGACGCCGGATGATGATAAAGAAAAGGATGAGAGGGAGTGGAAGAGAGGGGAAGGGAACGTAAGCACTAAAAGAATTGAAATGTTGATCTCACCCTACTCACTTCAGCGCAACACGGGGGCCGCAGGGCCGGCGTCAAGGGAGACAGCCGGCGGGGGCGGGATGAACGAAGGGGCAGCGGTACCGTTGCCGCAGACGGCGACGTGAAGACCCCGGATCTGGCCCAATCAAGCAAGCCAGAGTCGGCGATGAGGGTGAATACCTGCGTCACGCGTTTTGACAGGCACATACATTTTTTTGCAATAATAACCACTGGGGGGAAACTGGGGGGGTGGGGGGTGTGTTCCAGTCTTTTGTCTGGAGGAACCAAGAGGGCCGACTTGGCTGATTACATGTGGGGCGAACCCCTCGAGATTCAATGCAGAAGACCTCGAGCTGCGCCTGCGCCCTCCCGGCCATCCGTGACCATCTCTTGGGAGGCGTTCTTTGGCCCGTTTTGAGTGTGTGTGTGTGTGTGTGTGGGGGGGGGGAGAGAGAGAGTTTGGGAAATGGAAAAGGTAAAAGGGAAAAAGGGGGGGGTCTATTTTGGGCTCATGTTCACCCTTGAGCAGCGTTGGTCGGGGGGAGGATCCCACACGCCTACATTTTTTTTTGCAATAATAACCACTGGGGGGAAACTGGGGGGTGTGTCCCAGTCTTTTGTCTGGAGGAATCGAGAGGGCCACCACATGGGTTGGACCATCCCTCTGGCTCTCTGTTCCCCTTGCATGGGACAGCCGACTTGGCTGATTACATGTGGGGCGAACCCCTCGAGATTCAACGCAGGAGCGTCCTTGTACACCGCGAACAAAGAAACCAGAAATGCACGTCTCCAGAGCGCTTGGTCCTGAGCCACGAAGCGGCGTCCCAGATCCGTCTGTCCGTGATCTCCCTCTGCCGGCCGGTGCCACCGGCGAGCCCCCTTGGCATCGATTGGGAGTCCGTGAGCAGATAGAGAGGGCGCCCCCGCAGACTCGCAGCCATCCTGTACACCTCCCCGGCTTCCTGCAGCCCCTTCAGGATAGCGGTGCCTTCGGCGCACATGGGTGTGGAGACCGCGCCGGCCCCATGCGAGGTGGTGAGGGTGAAGTCCAGGTCAGGGACCTTGATGGCGACCCCTGCACCTCCTCTTCCCCCCGCCACCGAGCCGTCCGTGTACACAACCAAAGGCATCGCTGGGAATCTCGGCCAGTTTTTTCGCAGCCGCAGCCGCCCTTACGTCGTCGGGTAGGGCCCTCCGTGTGTCGGTGGCTTAGGGGTCTACTCGGATACCTTCCACCCAGGGTGGTGCCTTCGTTGTGCTCCCTAAGAGCTGGGAGGCCGCCGTTCCGAGCCCGGATTTCCTTGCCGTGTCCAGCGCTCTTTTCGTCCATCCTGTGGTCGCCGCACCCCTGACCACCTTGTTCACCGGGGTTCCTTCCCATCTTAGCGCCCTCTGCCATAGGACAGCAGACGCTGCATCGGCCATCAGGTCGAGGGGGCGTAAGCGGGCTTCGCACATGACGGCTGAGGTGGAGGTGTTTTTGACGCACCCTGTGACGGGCCGCCTCCGCGTGTTTCATGCACATCGTCTTCCTGTCCTGGGTGGTCATCATAGCGAAGAAGATGCCTATCGAGTAGGTGAACACCGGCAGGACATAGGCCAGGTACAAGGATCTGAGTGAGGCAGAGTCAGCGGAACTGCCCCAGGATGAACCGGAGAGGAGCCGCAGTATGCGGATGCGCTTGTCGTACCTCTTGACAATGTCTCGGGCATGGGCTTCGAAGGTCAAGTCGGCGTCCAGGGTGATCCCCAGGTATTTGGCTCTGTCACGTCTCTCGACTGTCACGGCCGTTGTGAAGTCGTACACCAGCCTGCTGGAGACGAGCGAAGAAATGACGCGATATGTCGTGGCTGTGCGGTTCACGGCTAAGAGCCTTCTTCCCACCAGATGAGAAGGTCCTCCTGTGATGAGTCGGCCCTTAGAATAATAATAATAAATATTCCACTACCAGGCGGAAGGAAAGTTGAAACCATAAATGTTGGCTTTTGACGACTGGGGGTACAATCTGAGGTGATGACAGGAGTGTTACAGAGTTGACAGGAGACAGGAGCGTCGTGTCGGGACAAGAAAGACTTTCTCTGCGGTTGAGGGGGTACAGCACACCATCAGATGGTTCCCACCTCGCGATATCTTAGTAACGGTAACCGTTTTTTGAGAAATGTTATTCCCCTTTACTTTGATACTTAGCGTTGTAATTCGTAATAAGCTGGTGTTTCCTTGCACCGTTTGTTGGGACGATTCTATGTCTCTGGCCTTGTGCCTTGCACCTCCTTCAAAGCGGATACAATACTGTGTAATGAATGTGTCCACCTGGCAGATGGCAAAGGAACGTGGGGGACTGCGATTGCTGAACCTTTGGACGTCGAAAGAGCTCACCCGTCAATGGGACTTCTGGGCGACAACCTTTATATTTTCGGAGGGGAAAACAAAGAGTTATGCGTACTGATATCCGTTTAGTCAACCTTGCATCACCACGCCGGTGAGACACCCTTGTTGGTCGCTCAGCATAGTGTGGCTTCTCAGAGAACAACAACGAGCAAAAGGGCGTTAACCGCTATTTGGTCAAACGTGCACTTTTCGAAGTTAGCATTATGTCAAGGAGTACAGGAAGACTCTCGCCTCTTTAAACATAGCCACGCGTCGTGTCCTGTCGTGCCGTGGTCGGCGTCGTAGTAGAGTAAGAACGTCTCCCTTTTACCATGTTTTTCACTGTGTCAAGTATTTACTACAGGCTATAGGTAGTATAAGTGAAAGGAAAAAGAAAGACTCGAATGTAAACAGTTAAAATAAAAGGGAAAAAAAAAAAAAAAAAACAAACGTTTGAAGTTCTAGGTGGGAGGGGAGGCAAGGGGACGTCTCGATAAAGAGGCAGTGTCACAAGAAAGCGAGCGGACACAGCAAAGGCACAGACACACTATTGTTTCGTTTTTTTTTTTTTTTTTTTTTTTTTTTTTTTTTCCTTCTGAAAACGAGGGAATTTCTAGCTAGGGCGGTCAAAGTTGCGCTCTGGTGCCGGATTTTTGATGAAGCAACCCTTAGATCAGCCTAGGACCCCTAAAAACACCTGTGACCTTGACATTGAGGTACTGCATCAAGTGCTACCAGGGCACAAATTTGACTCCTTTTTAGAAATTTCCCCATTTGTTTATCTTAATTTATAGTTACTCTTTTTTTTTTTTTTTTTTTTTTTTTTGAAAACGAAGCACGACATGAACTCTTTGTCTCAGAACTTTTCTTACTTTCCCCTTTCTTTTTTTTTTTTTTTTTTCTTGCTACGGAAAAAAGTATTTTTAGAGACCAAAAAAGCCTTTCCGTCCATTCCGCCACTCCCCACCCCGTCGCTGCTTTGAGGATGGCGGGTTATGGTAATGGGAAGGACAGGTAGTTATTGCTCTTAAGAGTACTTTCTCCTTCTTTCTTTTCACTCGTCTTCAAGTTCATCACAGGCTTTTAAACCTCCGGCAAAGAAACAAATGAAGGCAATATAACGGGGAGGGGGGACCCAATAAGAAAGCCCTGCCAACACTACTAGTCTTTAACGGTGTGGCTGGGAATCGAGTGGAATAAAAGGGGAGGGAAAAAAAGATCAAATCCAAGGGGGGGGGGGGGGGGGGGGGGGGGGGGAACCTGATTAAAACCAACAAGCTGCCAACGAATAGTCTTTTGTACTGACAGGAATTATTATTAACCATTAAAGGACGAGATTTTTTGGGCCAAAAAAAGGGGGTTTTCTATAAAGTTAAAACATCAGATAGAGCGACCACAGCTTATGGCAGAAATACCCTTTGACCCCCAAAGGTCCGGAGAACGATGAAGGCAGATAAGGGATTGGTGTGTTTTTTCTTACTAATAGTGCAAGAGCAGGTTTTGAGGGCGTTACAGAGGATACTCTTGGGCCAAAAATGAAATTCGATGTCAAACAAAAAAAAAAAAAAATTCGCAACACAATGATCCGGTGAGCTAGCGCTTCGTCCTTTAATGGTTAATGTTTATACGAAGAAGAAGAAAAAGAGAGAGAAGAGAAAGAAAGAAAAAAAGAAGAAGAAAAAAAAAACAAATGCTTTAACCCTCATGCGGCCAGTGTAATTGATTTTTGGAATTTTGAAAATCCGAAAAATACCCATTTTTTTGGTACCACCCAGTATTGGTGTCACCCAGTGTCTCGGCACCCATTCTGGGACGAAGTTATGAAGTTTCAGATGGATACAAAGCGCATAACGCAGATTTTTAATTCCTTTTTAATTTCGATTCCATTTCTTTTTCGGAAAACCGACCAGAGAACAATTACACCTATTAACTGCTTCTACAGAAGCAGTTGGCCGCATAAAGGGTTAAGATAAATGTGGTTCTCTTTTTACTTTCCATTTTTCCTTCCATCGTTGAAGAAAGGAAAATTGAGACAGCAAAAAGGAAGAAGGAAAAATAAAAGTGAGAAGGGGGGGAAAGGCAAGCCCCCATCTTGGTACAGTGGGCCGTGTGGAGGGTCAAACGCAGCCACAGTTCTGAGCGCATTCGGAGGGAAGGGAGGAGGAACTCCATTTGAACGGCCAAAAATGGGGGGGGAAGCCTAGATATTTCGAAGGTTAAAAAGAAGAAACAAACAAAGAAGCACGCAATGTTCTTGGCATTGTTCTTAACACTGTGTGAGCGTTTTTTTTTTTTCCATTTTTTTTTTTTTTTTTCAAGGGCCGCGACAAGAAAACGGTCTTCTGCAACCATCATTTACGCACACAATATCTTTGTAAGGGGTGAGAAACAAAAAAAGAGGAGAAAAACTACTAATTTCATTTCGTTCGTATTTTGTAGGATACCGGTTAGAATAACTGTTATTAAGACTGCTGGAAGTCAGGTTCAGACATCTCGGTTCCGGCAGGAAGGTTTCTCCCCTTCTTGCCAGCAGTCCTGCTCTGAGTAAACCAGATACCCGCTACGGCAACAAGAGCCGCCAAGGTGCCAACCACCAGCGCAAGGATGGCCACCATCTTAACATTGTCATCATCATGGTCATGGGCAGCATCGGTGCCTCTCTGTTGCTGCAGAGTGTCCACCTTGCTCTTCAGCGACTCAATCATGTCCTGTAACTGTTTGATCTGCACTGTGTCCTGTTCTGACTTCTCGCGCAGCTGATCGAGTTCCGTCCCAAGCACAGCCGAGTCGAAAGGCCTTGGGTTCCTCTTGGTGCTGATTACGTAGTCACCCATCCCCACACCATTCTTTTGCGTTTCCCTCTCATACGTGAAGATAGGAGCGCCAACAGGCATCCATAGAGAGTTCAGCGCCTTCTCACTCACTGCCTTCATCTGGGAGGGTGCTTGCTTGAATCCATAGTTGGTTTCCATGTCCTGCTGACCTTCTGCACTCAGAACAGTTTCAACGAAAGCCTTAAGCAAGCTCCCTGTGATGCCTGAACCTGTCATGTCCTGGTACAAATAGAAGTAGCTCACCATTGTGATGGGCCACGCACCGGGTCTGTTGATCAGAGAGAAACTTGACCAGTCAGCCGTTGGCTCTGGCCACGATGCCCCGTCAGCAGCCTTTGCAATGTCAGCATTCGAGGAGACTCCGAAACTCCCGGGTTGCCCTTCAAGTGCGGCCTCCTTTAAGCCTTTGGCAATACCGTGACCAGAGTCAAGGTATCCAATTGCATACTCTGTGCTTTCCAAGAACTGAGTCATCTCTGTTGAGCCTTCCCTGACACTCACATGGGCATCCGAGAGAGCTATTTTTGAATTCGGACCAGTGTTCCAGACAGAACGGCAGCCGTCTGCCATATACTGAGTCAGACCGAAAGTGCTGCTCGACCCGTGTTTACGTCTCCCAACTTGGATGAGGCGACCAGTCAGAACGGCTTGGTGTTGAGAGTTGTGGGCAAGGATGTCGGCATGGTCCCACTCCTTGATGGCGCCAGTGTAGATCTTTGCAAGAACGCAAGGGGTAAGCTTCAAAGGGCTGGTCACGGGAAGATTGACGAACACTGAGATGGTACCAAGGGCGAAGGGCACGTGTACAACGGTTCGTGATGCCGCATTCATCTCATCGTAAATCTCTTTTTTGAGAGGGATGTCGCCACAGGCAAAGCTGACAACGGGGCTGAGGCTTGGACCGACACCTCGGAGGTCGGACATGCCAGTCGAAGAACCAACAGCCCGATAGGTGATGTGGGTAGGAACCTTGATGCGAGAGGTGAGGATTTCCATCCACTTCCAAAAGAAACGGGACGGGTTTGTGGTTCCGGAACCGTGCAGGGGGATCGTGCTAACTTCGAAAAGTGCAGGTTTGACCAAATAGCGGTTAACGCCCTTTTGCTCGTTATTATTCTTCGAGAAACCACCAAACAAGTAGATCGAGTCTCTATGCTGAGCGAAGGCTGCACCTTTGACACCAACGGGTGTCTCACCGGCGTGGTGATAAGTTTTGTCAGCAAGGTTGACTAAACGGATATCAGTGCGCATAACACCGTCTTTGTTTTCCCCTCCGAAAATATAAAGGTTGTCGCCCAGAAGTCCCATTGACGGGTGAGCTCTTTCGACGTCCAAAGGTTCAGCAATCGCAGTCCCCCACGTTCCTTTGCCATCTGCCAGAAGTGTCATCTCCTGGAGGTCTCCAACTGTCTTCCCCGTTACAACACCACCAAACATAAAGGCTTTCTTTGCCACATGGTCCACGACAATGGTGTGCCCAGAACGCGCCTGCACAGGGAATGTGTCCTTGACACTGGCTGAGCTTGCACCAAATTCAATAATGTCACACCTTGGAATAGAACCTGTTGATGTTACCCCACCGCAGTAGTACACTCGTTGATTCAACACGAATGCAGCCCCATCAGCTCTTTTGAGCTCAGTGGGGACTCCAGCAAAGTTACTCACCACTGGTGGGGCCGCCGTGCCAGATAATGTAATTATGTCAACTGTTGAGGCTATGTCACCGTTTGTGGTATAGCCACCAAAGATGTAGATTTTGTTACCGACAAGCACCGAGGAGTGGCGCTCTCTCGGAGTGATCAGAGCGATGCTCGTTTGGTATTTGTTTGTGAGTGTGTGGTAAGGAGTAATTGTCTCTGCAAAGCGCGAGCAAGGCTGATCTTTTGGGAGTCGTATGCACCCTCCAATAATGTAAATGACATCACCTGCTGTCACTGCCGTGGAGAAACCTGCCCCTTCTGCAAGTTCAGCTCTTGTTTGGAGCTCGTGTTCTAGGAGATCACCCCTGCTGTTTGTCGTCTTTGCGTGATCTGTTAAAGCGTTCACAGAATCTTCAAGGGTACGAGTCTTTGTCTCCAGTGTCGCAATGTCCGCAAGGGCCACCGATTCATCAAAAGGTCTCGGGTTCCTCTTGGTGCTGATTACGTAGTCACCCATCCCCACACCATTCTTTTGCGTTTCCCTCTCATACGTGAAGGGTGGAGCATCTGCCGAAAATTTAATTATCCCTAACGCCTTCTCACTCACTGCCTTCATCTGGGAGGGTGCTTGCTTGAATCCATAGTTGGTTTCCATGTCCTGCTGACCTTCTGCACTCAGAACAGTTTCAACGAAAGCCTTAAGCAAGCTCCCTGTGATGCCTGAACCTGTCATGTCCTGGTACAAATAGAAGTAGCTCACCATTGTGATGGGCCACGCACCGGGTCTGTTGATCAGAGAGAAACTTGACCAGTCAGCCGTTGGCTCTGGCCACGATGCCCCGTCAGCAGCCTTTGCAATGTCAGCATTCGAGGAGACTCCGAAACTCCCGGGTTGCCCTTCAAGTGCGGCCTCCTTTAAGCCTTTGGCAATACCGTGACCAGAGTCAAGGTATCCAATTGCATACTCTGTGCTTTCCAAGAACTGAGTCATCTCTGTTGAGCCTTCCCTGACACTCACATGGGCATCCGAGAGAGCTATTTTTGAATTCGGACCAGTGTTCCAGACAGAACGGCAGCCGTCTGCCATATACTGAGTCAGACCGAAAGTGCTGCTCGACCCGTGTTTACGTCTCCCAACTTGGATGAGGCGACCAGTCAGAACGGCTTGGTGTTGAGAGTTGTGGGCAAGGATGTCGGCATGGTCCCACTCCTTGATGGCGCCAGTGTAGATCTTTGCAAGAACGCAAGGGGTAAGCTTCAAAGGGCTGGTCACGGGAAGATTGACGAACACTGAGATGGTACCAAGGGCGAAGGGCACGTGTACAACGGTTCGTGATGCCGCATTCATCTCATCGTAAATCTCTTTTTTGAGAGGGATGTCGCCACAGGCAAAGCTGACAACGGGGCTGAGGCTTGGACCGACACCTCGGAGGTCGGACATGCCAGTCGAAGAACCAACAGCCCGATAGGTGATGTGGGTAGGGAACTTGATGCGAGAGGTGAGGATTTCCATCCACTTCCAAAAGAAACGGGACGGGTTTGTGGTTCCGGAACCGTGCAGGGGGATCGTTGGGAGATCAAGAAGTTGAGGTTTAATCTCAAAACGGTTTGAAGCAGTAGTGCTGGCTAGGTTAGCATCCAAACCACCGAACATAAAAACAGCATCATTATGGGTTGCGGCAGCAGTGGACATCAACGACACATCCAGACCGCCGATTACTTGCACCTCATTAGTAAGGGGGTAGACGGCGAGGGCGGTCTGCAAAGGCTGCTTCTTCTGAGCACCGCCCAAGACGTAGATCACTTCATTAAGTAGGACAACTACGGCGTCCTCTCGATTAAACTCAAAAAAGGGAAGGGTTCGGGTTTGCCATTCCTCTGACCCAGCACTGAGGATGTAAATGTCACTTCCATAAGCTGGGCTAGCAGGAACTGTGATGTCTGCTCCTCCAACAACATAGGCAGATGTACCCTCTGTGTTGACAACTACCCTGAACCCACTCCTCTCAGGGAAGGGAATAGTTTTGGGCATCCAGGCTTTTGTGTCAATGTCGTAGATAGCGCACTTAGCGCTAGTTCCACTGCAATAGTAGATCTTTTTACCAAAAGCGAAGGCACCAGCATTAAGATGCGACATTGTACTTGGAAGGTCTGTGACATCCTCCCGAACACCAGTCCCTGGGGTAAACGACTCCACTTTCGTTGCAGCGACAAGACCCGTTGTTCCAGACACACCACCCATCATATATATCACGTTGTCAACCACCACTGTAGCATGGTCTTCTCTCGGGGTAGATAAAGATACCATTGTGGAGGCATGTGCAGCTGTGCTTGTGTTATATTCCATGATTGAGTCTTGAAAGGCAGTGCATGGTGTAATGGTCGTTGTCCCACGGTCTGCGTCTTTGCATCCTCCAATAAGAAATACCGTGTCACTAACAGTTTCCGCCGTTCCCCTTGCAATTGTGAACGGCAGCGGGTCCAATACCACCCCTGCTGCTGATGTCACCAGCACCAGCAGAAGGCCTGCTTTCGTTTCCATGATTTGCGTGAGCTTGTGTTTGTTTTGTTAACCTACAAAACTACTAAAAGGGAGACAAGAAGAAAAGTCAAGAAATAAATAAATACTGTAAAGCGGAGAAGAATGCCGGAAGACAGGTAAAAAAAAGCCCAGTATTTTTCTCCAATACAACGGACTCCTTCTTGAAGATAGTGCAAGAGAAAAATGTCAGAGTGACTTTCTCGTTTCACAGTAAAAAAAAGTTCCGCCACCGGGGTTCGAACCCGGGTCGCCTGGGTGAAAGCCAGGTATACTAACCACTGTACTATAGCGGAATACGTTTTTTTTTTCGTACGAAGAAGAAAAATAAACATTTCACTGCCAGACGGGGCCTGCCATTCGAGTCATCAAGGACCCATTGTGCAGAAAGCAAATGGCAACAACCTACAAAACACCACTATCTATGAGATACATTGTAAGCTTCTCAAATTCTTCAAAGACGTGTTATAAACCGCAGCAAACAAAGTGCGCTGACTGCATCTACTTTGTTTATTATTACTGAATTACATAGGTCGACGGTATTGTGTTCATTACTCTTAAGAGTGTAGTCTATGTGGTTTATATTTCCACCCCACCACCCCAAAAAAAGGGCATGTGCTTGACATCTACTAAATAACGACTTGTGACATGTAACTCACACCTAAAAGTAGCTCATAACAAGAGAGCACTGTGGACTGAGATATTTTGAGAAAAATGGGCTTTGATTGCAACACTAGTTAGCGCTAAGCATGCAACGAAGCATGAACTGTCTACTTGATTACAGGGGGCGCACCTCGGCCGAGCAGTAGCTTCTTCTGCGTTCCGTGTCGTGTCCTTAATGCGTGTGGTGTGCAACTCAACCCCAGCCGGGGCGCCCCTGGTAACCAAGATTCTTCGTTCGTGCAGTACAAGTAAAAAGTGTGTAACATCAAAAAATGGTTTGCAGCACCTAAAAAGAGTGAAAAGTTAAAGTACTGTGACATAATTTCACGAAGGCCTCCCAAGGGGTAGGGACGCAGTCCCAAAAACCCTCAGTTGGCCCCTTTTAAGGTGTTTTGGGTGGTTTCTTTTGGACTGCACCACAAAATTTTCCACCCTTCAAAATAGCTCATTTTCCAGCCCAACCCTCCGGTGACGTTTAAAACTTTCTAAGTACTTTTACTCCTAGGTGCATATCAAAAATTTAACTGCTAAAGGCCAGTACGGCGCAGTCTTTGAAATGCTCTGAGGTCAACACGAATTGGACTTTTAACACGACACCCGTCCATCCATAAAGGATTCAAGTCTACCTGTGTGAGTGGTTATATATTGTTCAAGCAACAAGTAATAATAAGTAAGGGCACGGGGGCTAAGGTTAGAAATAAAATATTGTCTTGTTTACTTGCCAAATTTGGTGAAGATCTCCTTGTTGGATGTGATGGGACAAGGACACGTTCGCAAAATGAGACATAGAAGGTTTGAATCTTCGTGGTAGTCCTGGCACCATTCATCCTGTCCCGTTGAAGTCTGTCGTCGTGCTCTGCACCCTCGTTGGCATCGTCTGCTCTGCAGAATGTCTTCTTGTAGCCGTGCGTATTGTCATCGCTGGAGTTCATGTGCTGGGAAGACCCTCCTACCCCTTTGTAGGAGTCGAGGATGTGATGGCAGCAAGTCATAACATCGAAAGTGCTGGAATTACCGCGGGTGCTGGCACCAGACTTGTCCACCAATTGATACTCACTGACTGTTTTGATATCATCCATTGCAATCTCCATAGCACTGGGCCCGATATATATAAATACCTTCGAAAACTGTCCAACCGTACCCGGCGTCCGGTGGGATCCCATCTTATATCAAGCGCTAATCTTCCTACCCTGACGTCTGCCCGCCTGTGCCAGCATATCAGCACCTTTACCATCGCCATCTCCTCACTGTCGGGTGTCGAGCCGCAGGACCGGCCTCACATAAATAAGAGGTTGCCAAGTTCTCACTACGCCTGCTTGGAAAAGGAGAGAAAGCAAGTTGGCTACATCCAACCTGTGTGCATTGGTGCAGTAAGTGAAGTGGATGCATATGGATTTAGAAGGGCTTTGAGGTACTGTTTCAGCGAAGAAAGAGGATGAGGGATGAATCTAAAGACGAAACGTGCGACGTGCACATCTCATGGAGAGCAGCATGTGGCTGGGTTTACTGTGCATCCTCTGTTTCTTCGGTGTCGGGGCAAAGGCACTGACAGGTTGTCTTGGGCGATTGGTTTTTTTCTCATGTAACCACAACGGTGCAAAGCAGTGGTAGTACTCCTCAAAGTTAGTTGCGTCCACTATGCCTATGATGCGATCTTTGAGATCGCTATCTTCCTTGCACCACGTGGCCCAGTCGTCGGGGAAAGTGCCAGTGGTATGCAACAAGAAGACATCAGTTTTGTCGGCTGATTTGAGGACCACCTCTTTCAGATAAGGGATTAATGTGTCCTCCTTCTTCGGGACAGGCTGCGAGACCAGGTGCTTTGCTTGCAACACCTCATTGACACCTTTGTTCAGCTCCAAAAAGATATCTCCTGAGGATGCACCCTTTGCATTTTTGAAGATGTACCCTGGCACCTTCACTTCTTCTTGTTCGTCTGAACCTGGCGAAGGTTTGCTCTTGATTTCCGTTGGTGTTTCTGTACCACAAGTACTGATGCGATTCACCGCATAGCGGGTTTGCAGGTGGACGTTTGTGAAATGGACTTTAGGAGCTTTCATCCATTTGACTCCTTTGTGAAAGGCTGCCAGATCAGTGGTTGTGCCGCATTTGTGTAATTTGGAGAGAGTTGCCCTGAACCACAACAAGAAAGACTCGAAAGATTCGCTGTTGAGAGACCAGTTGTACTGAGAGAGAAGGCTCCCTCTTGTTATGGCATTGGCGATAGCCCAAACGAGGGACAGCTGCAGACTTCCATTCTCAACCACCATGAGCCCCCGACGGAGGTGCTCTACCAGATTTTCGTCTGTTTCTCTAACAGGCTCATCCAGCAATGCCTTCTTTAGCAGCGTCTTCTGGACTTCTTCGCTCACAATAATCTCGCCGTACTTAGCTGCCAGCACCTTGCTCATCCCTTCGAGCAGCTGAACATCAGTTGCCGAAGGTTGCTTCTTGCGCATCCAAGAAAGCGCCTCGACCGCGCGCCCGTGTCCCTTCACCATGGAGAACAGCTTCTCGCTGAAATTCACATTATCAGGCTTTACAGTGACACGGGGAACTGGAATGAAAATTCGACTTGTGCTCGTCCCTTCGAGTGATGCTTCTGCCGATTTCCGCGCGGTAAGCGAGCACACCACGAAACAAAAGAAGTCACTTGTCAGCTGAAAGAATTTCAACTCGCTTTGCAAAAAGACGCGCATTGGATCGTCGTCTGCTGGACGCAGTGAGTTGTGTGCCAAGTTGTGCACCCCGTCGATCGCCAGCAGGCACACTACATCCTCGCAGATTGGTGTCCCAGGCTCCTTTCCATACATCTTTTTGTAGAGACCACGTATAAGGTCATCTAAAGAGAAGTTGGCCGTGTTTTGTTGTCTCCAAAGATCAAAAGGGGCCTCCGTGAGATGGCAAACAATACGATCGACGACAGCACGTGTACTTGCATTCTCATATGCCGGGTTGAACCCACTCCTGTTCTCAAAGCTCACATTAAAGACGAAAAGTTTTTTCCCCTCTGTTTCCGACTTTAGCAGCTCCGGCACCATCGTCAGTGCACGGGTCTTGCCCATGCCCAGCCCTGCACAGAGCATTGTCTGGGTCACAGTGGACTTGTCCCGTTCGTTAGTTAGGTAAAGCTTCCTGTTGGTTCTGAAGGTCTTGCACAATCTTTCCCGCAAGCTCTCACCATTCTGATACACCCAGTCCTTGCCTTCCGTCTTCAACAACGGATAGGGCTTCATCAACCGGTCAACCACACCCTCTGCATTTAAGACTTCTTGAAGACCGATCAGTTTCTGTGGTGTTTGTTTACCTTGTCTAAACAACATACCTTGGGCTGTCTTGTTCCAGTCGCAGCGTCCTGGGCTTTTTTCAGTATGCCCGTGTACGTGTCCTTCTCCTTCTCCAGCTTCTCCAGTTTAGTCCGGGTGTCTTGTAGGTCTTCGGTAGCATCGTTCAACAGGTGCTGCTCATAAGCATCTCTTGCTGCCCTTACTTTCGCCTTAAGCTCATCGACTTTCTTTTCCTGCGTCTCAATCTTGTTGGTGATCCCGTCTATCGTCTTCTCAAGCCACTCCCTTTTTCTTTCCCTTTCGATTAGCTCCCCGCTGCTCATGTGATGAGTTTCTCTCTGTTCCACACTTCACACCTGTGATGTTATAAATGGCAAGGAAAGTAAACAGTAAGCCTTATAATAATAATTAGCTATTTATTGCTAACAAATTATGAGTTATTATTTAACTCGAGTTCCCGAATTTTTTGCAAACCCGCAAACCTGCAAAAAAACGGTAACGAGTCCCATCGGAGTCCTGTGGAGTCCCGTCGAGTCCTGTCAAGTCCCGTGGAGTCCCATGGAGTCCTGTGCAGTGTTGTTACAGCACCCCAGAAGGACTCTGTAGCACGTGTGGTGCAGATTCTTGTAGTGCACATAGTGCTGGAAAAAATAACTAAAGGGGGGGCCCAAATAATTCCCTCCCAAATAATGTGTTTTTTCCCAAATAATTCTTTTTTTTTTCGGGGATTTTTCCACTCCAAATTTCCCAAATAATTCCCGATCTCCTTTTTTTTTTTTTTTTTTTTGAGGGGACGGGGGGGGGGCTGTAGAGTTGTAGAGCTGTAGACGTGGCTGACGCCCGACCAAGAAGTGGAAGGCAGTTTATTTTATTCAGAATGTAATGCCAAGCCCAGGCACTGTTCATCAGACTATCAATCTTAAACCTCTTTAAAATGGCCTTCTTACCCCGTGCGATCATCACCATCATCAACACCACCGACAAGCAACCAGAGCCCATCGTGTTGCTGAAGAAGGACAGGCTCCCGTCCCAGGGAGAAATAGACAAGTGCAAAGGGGTGCAGGTCACAGCATGCGAAAGTGGAGTTGTGGGTTCTGACTTTTTATTAATGTCTACATCCCATACTTGCATGCTGCAGTGCCTGAAGATGCGACGGTGCTGCTGATTTTGGACTCAGCCAGAGGCCACATCAGCGATGCAAGCAAGGCGGCCATGAAGGCTGCAAAGATTATACCAGCTGTGATCCCTGGTGGGCTTACCACGGATCTACAACTTTTAGACGTTTTTTATTTTTCGTTATTTAAACTCCATTTCGAGGGGTTAGGAGGGCTGTGGCATGCCAAAGCAACTGAGGCAGGACGTGGGTCGATGACTGCAGCAGAGCACCATATCAACATGGCACTGTGGGTAGGGCAGGCACATGAGAAGGTCATGCAACTGCTCGACACCTCTACCTGTATGTGGTCTCTTGGCTACCTACCAGGTAGTTCTGTGGAGACCATACAGCTAAGAGCACTTGGCGAAGTAAGCACTTTGAAGGAGTCGGACCCTTTAGACAGTGCAGCACAGAACGTTGTTGCAGGTGTGACAATGGACACTACACCCGAGACTCCAGCCTCCCAAGCCCTTGCAGTTTCTCAAACCCCAACAGACTCCCAAGAAGCTTCTCAAGCCCCAGTGGCCTCTCAGACCCCTGCAACCTCCCAGCAACCACCTAATGCCAAAACCAGGCAGATTGTCTGCAACGTTTGTGGGTTCTCCACAGCCTGGGAGAAAAACTGGCAAGAACACAAGACCAAGAAGTGCTCCAAGCCCCGCTCCCTGTTATCCATGTGGCAGGCCCCCCAGCCCAAATAAGTACAACCCAAATAAGTGTATTCCAAATAATTCTTTTTTTTTTGGAGCCCAAACACCCCCCCTCCACTGCCCAAATAAAGGGATTATTCAGGGCTATTTATTGCCAACAAATAATGAGTCATAATTTAACTCGAGTCCTGAATTTTTTGCATGAGGGCCTGCAGGGCCTGAGTGCAAAAAAACAGTAACAAGAGTTAAATTATGGCTCATTTGGTGGCAAGTAAGTCGTTTTATTTCACTCTTCATCATTTGAGCCACTTGAGCCACTCACTCTCACTGCTTTCACTGCTGCTTTCCTCACACGGGTCAGCTTTTTTTTTTGGGGGGGGGACAAACATTTGGTTATTGTTGATATTGATTGTGACATAGTCACTAATATTTGAGAAATAGATAGTTTGACCCAGTTGGACACTGTTGGGGGCAGGCTGTGGCAGTCCAGGCTGTTGTGTGTTGGGAACCAAGGCAGGATTTCCAGGCTGCTGTTGTGAGGGCAGGCAAGGAATGTTCAGCTGCTGCAACACAGTCCTAATCAGCTTTTTGCTTTTATCAATGTAGCCCTGGGCTACTGAAACTGAGTTCCAGCTAAAAAATTTCATCAGCATGGCTATGTCAGTGCCCCCTTCACTATGGCATTTAAAGGGGAAGTAAAGTGCTTATTCCCACTTTTAAGGGCTGGATACTCTGATGGCCAAAAATAGTCAAAATACCCCCACCCCAAAAAAATTTTTCAAGGGTGGGTACATTCATGACAAGACCCATTTTTTCACTCTGAATGGCCATTATTTAACTGCAAAATCTCATTATTTAACTAGTTAAATAATGGCGATTTCGCGTTAAATAATGAGGCCCCTAGTGAGTGAAGAAAATGACAAAGAGTGAAATAAAAAAATTTTAGTGTCCAAAAAATTTTTTTTCCTCCCAAAAAAAGTGGTCAAAACCACCCAAAAATTGATTTTTTTTTCAAAAAAAAAATTTTTTTTCTCCAAAGTACCTATTCTAGGCCTTAATAGAGGCCTATAGTGAAAGTGGGTTGGTTGGAGGTCAAAAAAAAGTGCTTGTGGTCAAAAAGAGTGGTCAAAAACACCCAAAAATTGATTTGTTTTCAAAAATAGCTATTTATTTGCAACAAATTATGGCCATAATTTACTCAAGAACCATGGGTTTTTTGGCCAAGGGCCAGGGTAAAAACCCCTATAGAAGAAATAGGAGTAGTCTCCCAGCTGTGGTTACCTAATCAAATTTTTTTAAGGAATCAATTTTCTTCTGACTCAGGCTTCTGTATTGCTTCAGCTGTCCTCACTTCTTCTTTTGTCCTGCTCTTCTGTCTATTGTTCAAGGGCTGCAATTTTGAATTGATTGAATTGAGTATCTTTTTTTGGCTGGCCAAGCCCTCTCCTTTCTTTTTCTCCCTCCCTGGCCTCAGGTAGGGGTAGGGGTGGGTGGGGCCTGGGTGGGTGAAAGTGAAGAGGAGCGAAAAAAAGGGTACACAAGTCTATCCTGGCTTGCTTTTCTTTAACAGACGCTTTACTCACTTTTGGGTAGGGGGGTGAGCAACTCATGCTACACATTTGCAGGGTCTTTATCTACAAGTTTTGCCTTGGGTTATGATTTTTTTTTCTTTCTTTTTTCTTTGTTCCTTTCTTTTTATTTTTTCTCTTCATGGCACTCTTCTTATTTCACACTTGTTCTCTTTTTTTCCTCTTCTTCTTTTTCTGGGGGTATGAGTTGGGTTGTTTGGGTAAACGGGATTAGATAAGGCTGCTGCTCACAAACTTTTTTTTCTTCCTCTTTCTTCTTCATGGTGCTCTTCTTATCTGTATTTATATTCCTACACTTGTTCTCTATTTTTCTTTTCCCTTTTCTTTTTCTTTTCTCATTTGTCCTGTTCATCCCATTAATTATTTCAATTCTCACACTATTTCCTTTCTTTTTGTTCTCCATTCTGGTTTTTTTTTTCTCTTTTTTTTTTCTTTACTATTCTATTTACTTCTACTGCTGGTCCTGTGTGATCATCTCTTTGATTGAACAGAAGAGGTCTGTGGTCTGCTGTGGTTTTTTGAGGAGTGCCTCTGCAAGGCCTTTGGCTCCCAGTTCTGCCCTCCCTGCTGCAGTACCCTTGCAGCTCATCACCAAGTGGTTCAGGGTGCAGTGCTTCATGCCACACAGCTGACATGGCTTTTGCTTTGGACCCTCACAGTAGTCCTTCAGCAGCGGGTGGTGTCCTGTCTTCAGTTGATTGATGCAGACTTCAGCTTTCCTGTCCAAGCTGTTTGTCTTTGGGGGTTCCTTGCCCTTTGTCAGCTTCTGGTAGGCTGTCTGCTTGTCCAGCTCTGCATCAATCCTGTCTTTTGCACATTTCCAGAGCTTGTTTTTCACTGCTCCAAGGCTCACTGGATGCCTTGCCCTTCTGTTGGGGGAAAGGGTGACGAGTTGTGAAGAGGTGCTCTTTCATACTTCTTCAATTTGTTCTCATTGATTGCCCTGCTCCTTGCCTCAAAGACCCAGGTTCCTCTTGCTGTTCCTGCCCCCATTGCTGTGTGCCCACTTGTCCCCTCCATCCTTACAAGCTTCTCATACATGGATGATGTCTTGTATTTTATCATCTCCCATACTGGCCATAGCCTTGTGATTTTCAGGAGGTCTTGGATAGGTGTTGTAGGAAGGCAGCCTGTTATGATGCATGCTGCTGCATTGTGTGCTACTTTTCCTTCTTTCTCTTTTGGTTCTTTTACTAAACCAATAAAGTACAGAACACTTCTTGGTGTCCCTTGCTGTGCCACCTCCCCTTCCTTTCCTTCTTTCTCCTTCCTCTTCATGTTCTTCTTTTATGTGCCCAGGTAATCTCCAATAGACTTCTTTTTCCAGTGCCTTCTTGACCTCCTCCTTCCCATACCATGAATAAATCATCAATAAAATATCACTTTTCAGGTGTTTGACCACTTTTTTTTGTGAATAATTTTTTTCTTTGGGTACTTTTTATTTTGACCCATGACCATCTCACTTTCACTATTAGCCTCTATTAAGGCTGAAAAGCAGGTGTCACAATGCACCTCCTGGCAGTGATGGGTGAATCCGGTCTGGTCTGGTGTACCCATTTTACCAGACTGACCAGATCGGCCAGACTGACCAGACTGACCAGACTCAAAAATTTTCTGCAATTTTTGACACACCTGCAAACACTTTTTTTTCAAATATTTTTGGACAATGATTTTTTTTTTTTTTTTTTTTTTTTTTGCCTTTTTTTTCTTTTTCTTCTTCTTCATACCACAGACATGCACAGCTCCATCAAGCCATTTGCACCTATCTACTCTGGTGCACTGCAGCTACAGGTATGTACAAATGTCCGGAAATGTTGTATTTGGATGTAATACAACCCGGCTGTGGTGATCGATGCGGAACACAGAAGAAGCTACAACCCGGCCGCGGTGAGAGATATATGAGTTAAAGGACCTGCACAAGACTACTTGATTACAGGGGGTACACCACAGCCGAGTTGTAGCTTCTTCTGCATTCCGTGTCGTGTCCTTAATGTGTGTGGTGTTCAGCTCAACCCCAGCCGGGGCGTCCTGGGTAACCAAGATTCTGCTTGTGCAGGATTGGGTCGTTCCATTCCCTTCCGCCAAACTGAAAGTCGGAACTTGGCAGAATGGCAGAACCGGAACTTGGCAGAACAGGGAATTCCTTACTTTTTTTTTTTTGTTTTAACAATATTATTGTCGAGACTAAAAACTAGTTGATGGCAGCGTAATGAGCTATTTTATTAGGTAAAATTCCGCTCGTGTGCACAAACAAATGGAGTGTCAAACTAGTTTCCCCCCCCCCCTTTTTTTTCCTCTTTGCATCATCAAGGTTGAAAGTGGTGACTATATCACCACAACACTGACAGCACAATATTCCGTGTTGTGTCCTTAATGTGTGCAGTGTGCAGCTCAACACCAGCCATGGCCCTGGTAACTAAGATTCTGGGCCTGTGTAGTTTGCTGCCAGTTCATCACCCTGAGCATCTGCAATACGTTCCTCCACTCGGGCACAACCGGTGATGACCAACATGGAGGTCAACAGCGAACAACACATCTGATGTACTTCTTATATTTCCATATTTCTGTGATCCCCACCACCAAATAACATGAAAGAGGTAAAGGAGACCAGTGACAGGGGGTGCACCTTGGCCGCTTCTGCGTTCCGTGTCGTGTCCTTAATGCATGCGGTGTGCAGCTCAACCCCAGCTGGTGCCCTACGTAGTTTACTCACCCTGAGCATCTGCAATTTGTTCTTCCACTCAGGGTGCTACAGGTGATGACCGGCCAAGTGGATGGAGGAAATGCCTGTTCGTCGTGTTGGCGGTGCCTGCACAAGAACTGTTAACTTGATACAGGGGGGCACTGCAGCTGAGTTGTAGCTTCTTCTGTGTTCTGTGTTGTGTTCTTAATGTGTGCAGTGTGCAGCTTAACCCCAGCCATAGCAACCCGGGGTAACCAAGATTCTGCGCTCATGCAGTTTGCTGCCAATTCATCACCCTGAGCATCTGCATTATGTTCTCCACTTGGGCGCTACTGGTGATGACCAACATGGAGGTCAACAGCGAACAACACATCTGATGTACTTCTTATATTTCCATGTTATCCCCACCACCTGAATGATATATATATGAGTTAAAAGAGGCCGGTGTTGGTGGCACCCTGCACAAGAACTGTCTGCTTGATTACAGGGGCGCACCGCAACCGAGTTGTAGCTTCTTCTGCATTCCGTGTCATGTCTTTAATGTGTGTGGTGTAGTTTGCTGCCTGTTTGTCACCCTAAGCATCTGCATTATGTTCTTCCACTCGGGAGCTACCGGTGATGACCGATGAGGAGGTCAACAGTGAACAACACATCTGATGTTTTTTCATGCTATCCCCACCACCTTTGGAATAATATACAAGAGTTAAAGGAGGCCGGTGTTGGCAGTGCCCTGCACAAGAACTGTCTACTTGATTACAGGGGGTGCACCGCAGCCGGGTTGTAGCTTCTTCTGCGTTCTGCATCGTGTCCTTAATCACTGCGGCCGAGTTGTAGCTTCTTCTGTGCTCCGTGTCGTGTCCTTAATGTGTGCGGGGATCAGCTCAACCCTAGCCGGGGCGCCCTGGGTAACCAGGATTCTGCACTCGTGTGGTTTGCTCGGTGATGACCGATGAGGAGGTCAACAGCAAACAACACATCTGATGTTTTTCTTATATTTTCATGTTATCCCCACCACCTGAAAAAGAAGATAAAGGTTTTTTTTTTCTTTTTTTTTTTTTCTTCGTTTCTCGTTGTTTTTGTTGTTGTTGTCGTCTCTCAGTACCTGTGTAACATCTTTTCTTGTAGACATCTGTTTATATGTTTGAACTCTGCAGCAAAAAAAAGGGGGGGATGTGGTGTTGTGGTTGTATCTTGTCCGGTCCGGTTCAGTCC